>JAIUJO010003432.1:5000-7500 GCA_023846275.1 Vanilla planifolia | reverse complement strand
CTTCTTCTACTTTCTCTTCTTTTTCTTCTTCTTCCTCTTCTTCTTCTTGTTTGTCTTCTTTCTTTTCTTTTACTTCATCCTCTTTTCTTCTTCTTCTTCTTCTTCTTCTTCTTCTTCCTCTTCCACTTCTTCCTCTTCATCTTCTTCTTCTTCTACTTCTTCCTGTTTTTTCTTCTTCTTCGTCTTCTACTACTACTACTTCTTTCTATTCATCTTTTTTAGCTTCTTCCCCTTCTTCTTCTTCTTCTTCTTCCCCTTCTTCTTCTTCATCTTCATCTTTTTCTTCTTCTTCTTCTTCTTCTTCTTCAACCTCTGCTTCTTGTTCTTCCTCTTCTTGTTACTCATCTTCCTCTCTTTCATCTTCCTCGCCTTCTTCTTCTTCCTCTCCCTCTTCTTTCTCTTCTTCTTCTTATTGTTCTTTCTCTTCTTACCCTTCCACATCTTCTTCTTGTCCTTCTTCCTCTTCTTACTCATCTTCCTCCTCTTCTTCTTCTTCTTCTTCTTCTTCTTCTTTCTCTTCGTCCTCTTTCCCTTCTTCTTCATCATCTTCTTCTTATTTTTCCCCTCTACTTTTCCCTTTTCTTTTTCTTCTTCTTCCTCCTCTTCTCCTTCTCTTTCTTCTTGTTGTTGTTGTTCTTCTTCTTCTTGCCCTTCTTCTTCTTCTTCTCTTTTTTCTTGCTCTTCATCATGTTCTTCATCTTTCTTTTCTTCTTAACCTTCTTCTTCTTCTTGTTCTTTTCCTCAACTTCTTCATATTCTTCATCTTCTTCTTCTTCTACTTCTTCTTCTGCTCTTACTTCTTCTTCTTCTTCGTCTTCTTCTTCTTCTTCTTCTTCGTCTTCTACTACTATTACTACTTCTTTTACTTCTGCCTCTTCTTATTCTTCTTCTTCTTGATCTTCTTCTTCTTTGTCTTCTACTTTTTCTTTTCTTCTTCTTTTTCTTCTACTTCTTCTTTGTCCACTTATTCTTCTTCTTCTTCCTCTACTTCTTCTTATTCTTAATCTTCTTCCCTTACTTCTTCTTATTCTTCTTCTTCTTCTTCTTCTCCTTCATCTTCTTCTACTTCTTCTTCTTCATCTTCTTTCTCTTCTTCCTCTTGTTCTTCTTCTGCTTTTTCTTTCTCCTCTAGTTACTATTCTTTCTCTTCTTCTACTTTCCTTTCTTTTTCTTCTTCTTCCTCTTGTTCTGGTTGCTCTTCTTCTTCTTCTTTTTCTTCTTCTTCTTCTTCTTCTTCCTTATTTTCTTCTTATTCTTTTTCATCTTCTTCTTCCTCTACCTCTTCTTCCCCTTCTTCTTCCTCTTCCTCCTCTTCTTCTCTTCTTTTTCTTCTTTCTCTTCTTCTTCTTGCACTTCTTCTTTTTCTTCTTCCTCTTCCTCTACTTCTTCTTCTACATCTTCTTTTACCTCATCTTCCTCATCTTTTTATTCTTCTTCTTCGTGCTTCTTCTTCTTCTTCATCTTTTTCTTTCTATTCTTCCTCTTCTCTTCTTCATAATCTTCCTCGTCTTCTACATTTTCTTTTTTTTCCTCTTCTTCTTCTTCTTATTTCTCTTCTTCTTCTTTTTCTTCTTCTTCTTCTTATTATTCTCTCTCTTCTTCCTCATCCTCCTTGTCTTCTTCTTCTGCTTCTTATTCCTCTTGATCTTCTCCTTCTTCTTCATCATCGTCTTCTTTTTCTTCTTCTTCTTCTTCTTCTTTTTCTTCTTTCTCTTCTTCTTCTTCTTCTTCTTCTTCTTCTTCTTCCTCCTCTTCATATTTTTCTCCTTTTTCCTCTTTATCTTCTTCTTCTACCCCTTCTACTTCTTCTTCTTCCAACTCTTCTACTTCTTCTTCTTTTTCTTATTTACTTCTTCTCCTTCTTCTATTTCTTCTTCTTCTTTTTCTTCTTCTTCTTCTTCTTCTTCTTTGACTTTTTCTTCTTTTTCTTCTTCTTCTTCTTCTCCATCTTCATCTCCTTCTTCATATTCTTCTTCTTCTTCTTCTTCCTGCTTTTTCATTTTCTTCTTCTTCTTACAAATCTTCTTCTTATTCTTCTTCTTCTTCTTACCCTTCTTTTTCTTCTTCTTCCACTTCTTTTTATACTTTTTCTTCTTCTACTTATTCCTCTCTTTCCTTATCATCCTCTTCTTCATCTTCCTCTCCTACTTATTCTTCTCTGCCTACTTCTTCTTTCCCCTCTTCTTCTTCTTCTTCTTGTTCTTCCACTTCTTCCTCATCTTCCTCTACTTCTTCTTCTCCTTCTTCTTCCTCTTCTTCTTCTTTCTGCTCTTTCTCCTCCACTTCTTCTTCTTCCATTTCTTCTTCTTCTTGTTCTGCTTCTTCTTCTTTTTCCTTTTCTTCTCCTCCCTCTCTTTCTTCCTCTTCTTCTTCTTCATCTTCTAATTCTTATTCTTATTCTTCCCTTTCTTCTTCTTCTTCTTCTTCTTCTTGCTCCTCCTGGTCCTCTTTTTCTCCATCTTCTTCTTCTTCTTCTTCTTTTTCTTCCCTTTTCCATCTT
>JAIUJO010003432.1:0-2500 GCA_023846275.1 Vanilla planifolia | reverse complement strand
TACTTTTTCTACTTCTACTTCTTCTTCTTCCTTCTCTTGTTCGTCATCTTCCTCTACTTCTTCTTCTTGTTCTTCTTCTTCCTCTATTTTCACTTCCTCTTCTTCCTCTTCTTCTTCTTTTTCTTCTTATTCTTCCAAATCTTCTTCTTGCTCTTCTTCATCATTTTCTACTTCTTCTTCTTCTTCTTCCTATTCTTCTTCTTTTTCTTCCACTTTTTCTTCTTCTTCATCATCTTTTCCATCTTATTCCTTACCTACTTCTTCCTTTTCTTCATCTTCCTCCACTTCTTCTCATTCTTATTCTTCTTCTTCCCCTTCTTCTTATTCTTCTTCTTCCTCTTATTCCTCTTATTCCTTTTCTTCTTCATCTTTTTCTTCTTCTTCTTTCCTTCCTCTTATTCCTCTTTGTCTTCTTCTCCTTCTTCTTTTTCTTCTTACCCTTCTCCTTCTTTTTCTTCTTTTTCCTCAACTTCTTCTGATTCTTCTCCTTCCCTTATTACAGCAACATCTTCTTCTTCTTCGAGTTCCTCTTCATCTTCTTCTTTTTATTTTTCTTCTACTGCAACAATTTCTTGTTTTTCTACTTCTTTTTCTCCTTCTTCTTCTTCTTCTTCATCAACTTTCTTTTATTCTTCTTCTTCATCTTCTTCATCTTCTTCTCCTTCTTCTTCAACTTCTTCTTCTTTTCTTCTTTCTTCTTCTTCCTCTTCTTCTTCTTCCCCTTCTTCTACTTATTTTTCACTATCATCATCTTCTTCTTCTACTTCGTGGTCATCATGATCTTCTTCTTCTATTTCTACTTCTTCTTTTTCTTCTTCTCCTTCTTCACCTTCTTCTTCTTCTTCTTCCACTTCTTCTTCTTCAACTTCTTCTTCTGCCTCTTACTTCTTCATCATCTTCTTCATCTTTTAATTCTTCTTATTCTTCTTCTTATTTTGCTTCTTCTTCTTCTTCTTTTACTACTACTACTACTACTACTTCTACAACTTCTACTTCTTTTTCTTCTTCTTTTTTTCTACTTCCCCTTCTTCTTCTTCACCTTCTTTTCAATCTCCTTCTTCTTCTTCTTCCTCATCTTCTTCTCCTTCTTCTTCTTCTTCTTCTTCTTCTTCTGCTTCTTCTTCTTCTTCTCCTTCTTCTTCTTTTTCTTTTTCTTCTTCTTTTTCTTTTTCTTTTTCTTCTTCTTCTTTTTTTTCTACTTCTCCTTCTTCTTCACCTTCTTTTCAATCTCCTTCTTTTTCTTCTTCCTCATCTTCTTCTCCTTCTTCTTCTTCTTCTTCTTCTTCTGCTTCTTCTTCTTCTTCTTCTTTTTCTCCTTCTTCTTCTTCTTCTTCTTCTTCTCCTCCTCGTTCTTCTTCTCCTCCTCCTCCTCCTCCTCCTCCTCCTTGTTCTTCTTCTTCTTCTTCTTCTTCATCATCTTCTTCTTCTTCTTCTCCTTCTTCTTCTTCTTCTGCTTCTTCTCCTTCTTCTTCTTCTTCTTCTTCTTCTTCTACTACTTCTTCTTCTTCTTCTTCTTCTTCTTCTTCTTCTTTTCTTCTTCTTTTCTTCTTCTTCTTCTTCTTCTTCTTCTTCTTCTTCTTCTTCTTCTCTTCGTCTTCTTCTACTTCTTCTTCTACTTCATCATCTTCTTCATCATCTTCTACTTCTTCTTCTTCTTCTTCTTCTTCTTTTCATTCTTTTTCTTTTTCTTCTATTTCTGCTTCCAGTTCCTCTTATCCTTTCTTTCTCTTACTCTTCCTTTTCTGCTTCATCTACCACTACCTCTTCTTCATCCCCTTCTTCTTCATCTTCCTTCTTCAACCATCCTTTTCCTTTGCCCATCTTATTTCTTCCTTCATCCTTCTTTACTCTTTCCTCCTTACTTGTATATTCCTACTTCTTCCATCTTCTTTCATCCATCCTCTTTCTTCTTTCTTCTTCTTCCTTCTTCTTCTTCTTCTTCTTCTTCTTCTTCTGCTTCTTCTTCCTCAATATCATCTTCTTCTTCTTCTTCCTCCACTTCATCTTCTTCTTCTTCTTCTTTCCCTTCTTCTTCTTCTTCTTCTTCCTCTCCTTCTTCTTCCTATTCTTCTTCAACTTCTATTTCTTCTTCTTTTTCTTCTTCTTCTTCTTCTACTTCTACTTCTACTTCTCCTGTTTCTTCTTCCTCATCTTCTTTTTCCTCAACTTCTTCTTCTCTTTTTCTTCTCTTATTATTGCAACATCTTCTTCTTCGAGTTCTTCTTCATCTTCTTCTTTTTCTTTTTCTTTTACTACAACTATTTCTTCTTTTTCTACTTCTTTTTCTCCTTCTTCTTCATGTTCTTCCCCTTCTTCTTCTTGTCTTTCTTCATCTTCTTCTTTCAATTCTTCTTCTTCTTTCAATTCTTCTTCTTCTTTCAATTCTTTTTCTTCTTCTTTTATACTTCTTCTTGTTCTTCCTCCTCTTGTTCGTCATCATCCTGTTCTTCATCTTCTTCTCTCATTTCTTCTTCCTCCTCTTCTTTTTCTTTCCTTTCTT
>JAIUJO010001450.1:32500-42151 GCA_023846275.1 Vanilla planifolia | reverse complement strand
GTAAAAGAAAGTAAAAAAAAGAAAAAGAAAAGTCAAATAAAAAAGAGAAAATCAAAGAAGTAAAAATAAATCGTTCTCGTTCGTAAATGCATATATGCCTTTTTTATCCAAATCCAATTGAAAATGAAAATTGGATTTGGATAAATTGGGTAAAATATACAAAACAAATAAACACATCAACCACATCAAAAAAGTAGTATATGAATAAATGAAATCCAATTTTGATGTGTACTAGATGAAAATCACTGGCATAAGAAATCTTATTCTTTTTCCTGATCAGTAAAATTCACAGAAAATAAAGATCGAATTTTTTTTTTAATTTCATTTGTTTTATGGTCAAAAATTCATTCATCTCGATTATTTCCCGAGAAAAAAAAGAAAAAAATAGCGGGTCTGTGGAATTTCAACTATTCCATTTCACCAGTAAGATACGTAGACTTACTTCCCATTTGGAATTGCACAAAAGAGATTTTTTATCGCAAAGAAGTCTACGAAGAATTCTGGGAAAACGTCAACGATTATGACTTATTTGTCAAAGACAAATAAGGTGCGTTATAAGAAATTAATGGATCAGTTAAATATTCGGAAAAAAAAAACTCGTTAATTGAATTTGAATTGCTTATTTTAGTTTCTTAGGATTTTCTTCTTAATTAGCCCTTTTTTTTTCATTATGAATTGTATATGTATTATATATGTATTTTAATATGATTCCTATGAAAAATTCCTATGAAAATGAAAGATATGGAAATTGCATCTTTCTTCAAAAAATGAAGAAAGATGCAATAATCCTAAACTCTATTGAGTCTCGACAATTCAACAGGAATTCTTTATTCTTATTTCATATAATATACATATAAGAAAATATAAGCAAAGCCGCCATGGTGAAATTGGTAGACACGCTGCTCTTAGGAAGCAGTGCTAGAGCATCTCGGTTCAAGTCCGAGTGGCGGCATAAAAATCAAATAAATCCAATAAAAATAGATCAACAAAATAGAATAAAATAGAAATATAAAGATTCAATATAACTAAATCTAACTAAATATAGATTCTATTAATCTATATATCAAATCGAAAATATATACCTAGATTAATAGAATTCTATATTCTATTTAATCCCCAATATCCTTTATTTCTATTTCATATAGATTTTTATTTTTATGTTTATAATATTTGCGACTTAGAACAGATATTAACTCATATTTCCTTTTCGATCATTTCAATTGTTATTATGATTCATTTGATAAACTTTTCGGTGTACGAAAACCAAAGAATACATAATTTATCAGTAAAAGGAATGATAGCTACTTTTTTCTCTATAACAGGGTTTTTAATTATTCGGTGGATTTCTTCGGGACATTTTCCGTTAAGTAATTTATACGAATCATTAATCTTCCTTTCATGGAGTTTCTCCATTATTCATATGATTCCGTATTTTTTGAATCAAAAAAATTATTTCAGCACAATAACTACACCAAGTGTCATTTTAACCCAAGGTTTCTCCACGTCAGTTCTTTCAAATGACATGCATCAATCCGCAATATTAGTACCTGCTCTGCAATCACAATGGTTAATGATGCATGTCAGTATGATGTTATTGAGCTATACAGCTCTCTTATGCGGGTCTTTATTATCAATTGCACTCCTAGTGATTACATTTCGAAAAAACAGCGGTTTTTTTAATTAATATGAATAAGAATAATAATAAAAAAAAAAATCATTTTCGAAATTTACACAAATATCAATTAATTCAACACTTGGATTATTGGAGTTATCGTGTCATTAGTTTAGGATTTACTAGTCTAACCATAGGCATTCTTTCTGGAGCATTGTGGGCTAATGAAACATGGGGTTCTTACTGGAATTGGGACCCTAAGGAAACTTGGGCATTTATTACTTGGACTATATTCGCAATTTACTTACATATTCGAAAAAATACAAAATGTCAAGGACAAAGCACAAATACAGCATTTGTGGCTTCTATAGGATTTATACTAATTTGGGTATGCTACTTTGGAATAAATCTATTAGGAATCGGATTCCATAGTTATGGTTCATTTCCATTAATACATCATTAATACATATATAAATATTAAATACAATATAGTTAAATACAATATAGTAATATATTATATTTATATATAATATCCCCGTATCCTTATGAGGTAAAAAATACGACTAAAGAACCTGTAAATGTCGGCAATATAAACAATATAAGAAATATTGTTAATCAATAAAAATAATTTGTGATAAAGACAAGTGCAATTTTTGCTCTAAAAGTCCGTGCTCGGAATAAGAATAATATATTTTCTTTTCTCAAGCACGGACTTTTTTTTATATGTAAGGTGAAAAGTAATCAAAATGACTCAAGTGGAATTCAAATATAATTTAGATAATTTAATTTGAATATTATTCTTATTTAAATTTGAATATTTGAATTCGGATTTAAGTAATAAAACTAATAACTAATAAATGAAATTAAATAAGAATAAAGATATTTTAATTTTAATAAGAAAGGACCCATGCTACGAGTTGTTTCGTGCCATAAATAAACACGGACACTTAAAAAATCCGTTGGACAAGCAGATTCACATCTCTTACAACCTACACAATCCTCGGTTCTTGGCGCAGAAGCAATTTGCTTAGCTTTACATCCGTCCCAGGGTATCATTTCCAATACGTCCGTAGGACAAGCTCGTACGCATTGGGTACACCCTATGCATGTATCATAAATTTTTACTGAATGTGACATTGGGTCTATAAATTTCAGTTTTAAGCAAAAAATGTTTTCGATCTGAGAAAATAAAATTTGAAAATCAAAATAAACGAAATCATATCTTTCATATTTTAGGTATCAGATGAATCAATGATCTATCAAAATTGGAAGTCAGTAATCAGTAATGAGTAAATTTTCAAATCTGTTTATGTTATCAGAAAAGGCCAAGATACTTTGATTTTTTATTTTTGATTTTTTTTGTTTTCATAAACGTGAATAAATCCAAATGAATGGTACTTATATGTCAAACTCATGTTTCATTTTATTATTTTCTAATTTTACTTAACTTTACTTAAATATATAATTATTATAGATTATAGGACCGATTAATATCGGAATAAATAAGGATTTTAATTTTAAATTAAAACCAGAAAATAATCAAAATAAATAAGTAAAGAAGAACCTAATATTTTCATATTCTAATTATAAATTCATATTCTATAGAAAGAATATACTTTTATATATTACACAATCCAATACATTGGGAAATTTTAATTATTTGTTTTCCAATTCAAAAATGGAAAATTGGAATTTTTTTGATATATTTCAATTAATATTGGAATATTTCATTAATATTTTTTCTTTTTCTAAGATTTTTTTTTATCAAAAAAAAAACTTTTTGATTGTCCAACATAAATAGATTTAGCTAAAGAAAAAGCTTTTACTGCTACCAAAGAGCCTTTTTTTTTCCAAATATTTCTACGAATACGTTTCTTTTGATGTAGAAGTACGTTTTTTTGGAACTGTCATTCAAAACTATGCGACCTCCTTTGTATTTTATTTTTATGTGAAAAACAAAAATTTTCATAATTAGTTTTTCAACTAATCTTTTATCATTCATTATTTATAAATCATTATTTATAAATATATATAATTATATATAATTAATATATATATATAATTACTATGGAATCAATATCTATTCCATCTGATTATTTATTATATTGATTATTTATTATATTATATATATATATATATTATATTGATTTATTGATTTCGAAAATGATTTTTTTTTTTATTATTATTCTTATTCATATTAATAAAAAAACCGCTGTTTTTCGAAATGTAATCACTAGGAGTGCAATTGATAATAAAGACCCGCATAAGAGAGCTGTATAGCTCAATAACATCATACTGACATGCATCATTAACCATTGTGATTGCAGAGCAGGTACTATATTGCGGATTGATGCATGTCATTTGAAAGAACTGACGTGGAGAAACCTTGGGTTAAAATGACACTTGGTGTAGTTATTGTGCTGAAATAATTTTTTTGATTCAAAAAATACGGAATCATATGAATAATGGAGAAACTCCATGAAAGAAGATTAATGATTCGTATAAATTACTTAACGGAAAATGTCCCGAAGAAATCCACCGAATAATTAAAAACCCTGTTATAGAGAAAAAAGTAGCTATCATTCCTTTTACTGATAAATTATGTATTCTTTGGTTTTCGTACACCGAAAAGTTTATCAAATGAATCATAATAACAATTGAAATGATCGAAAAGGAAATATGAGTTAATATCTGTTCTAAGGTCGCAAATATTATAAACATAAAAATAAAAATCTATATGAAATAGAAATAAAGGATATTGGGGATTAAATAGAATATAGAATTCTATTAATCTAGGTATATATTTTCGATTTGATATATAGATTAATAGAATCTATATTTAGTTAGATTTAGTTATATTGAATCTTTATATTTCTATTTTATTCTATTTTGTTTGATCTATTTTTATTGGATTTATTTGATTTTTATGCCGCCACTCGGACTTGAACCGAGATGCTCTAGCACTGCTTCCTAAGAGCAGCGTGTCTACCAATTTCACCATGGCGGCTTTGCTTATATTTTCTTATATGTATATTATATGAAATAAGAATAAGAAATTCCTGTTGAATTGTCGAGACTCAATAGAGTTTAGGATTATTGCATCTTTCTTCATTTTTTGAAGAAAGATGCAATTTCCATATCTTTCATTTTCATAGGAATTTTTCATAGGAATCATATTAAAATACATATATAATACATATACAATTCATAATGAAAAAAAAGGGCTAATTAAGAAGAAAATCCTAAGAAACTAAAATAAGCAATTCAAATTCAATTAACGAGTTTTTTTTTTCCGAATATTTAACTGATCCATTAATTTCTTATAACGCACCTTATTTGTCTTTGACAAATAAGTCAATAATCGTTGACGTTTTCCCAGAATTCTTCGTAGACTTCTTTGCGATAAAAAATCTCTTTTGTGCAATTCCAAATGGGAAGTAAGTCTACGTATCTTACTGGTGAAATGGAATAGTTGAAATTCCACAGACCCGCTATTTTTTTCTTTTTTTTCTCGGGAAATAATCGAGATGAATGAATTTTTGACCATAAAACAAATGAAATTAAAAAAAAAATTCGATCTTTATTTTCTGTGAATTTTACTGATCAGGAAAAAGAATAAGATTTCTTATGCCAGTGATTTTCATCTAGTACACATCAAAATTGGATTTCATTTATTCATATACTACTTTTTTGATGTGGTTGATGTGTTTATTTGTTTTGTATATTTTACCCAATTTATCCAAATCCAATTTTCATTTTCAATTGGATTTGGATAAAAAAGGCATATATGCATTTACGAACGAGAACGATTTATTTTTACTTCTTTGATTTTCTCTTTTTTTATTTGACTTTTCTTTTTCTTTTTTTTACTTTTCTTTTACTTATTTTTATAATGTTACACAGTGTATATATTTCGGCTTTCATCTACCGAATACGTCATACGATATATAGGAAATGAAATCTACTCTAAATTTTTGCATTTCTCATTGGAATGGAAATGGAATTGAATTATTTATGAATTGTGGATACATATGTATTCTTAACATACTGAAACGACTGCCGTTATTGGTATCAAACCAATATCGATTCATACAAGCTAAATCTTCTAATCGATAATGTGGCCAAAGAAACAATTTGAATTTCCTTAAATTTTTTGTATCTGTATTAATATGCTTGTCCCCATTCCAAAATTGTCCACAGTTTCTTATTTTGTTTTCATTGCAAAATATTGGATTTCTATCCAAAACATTACAATTCCGGGAATTTAAACAAGTTCGAATTCGAAATTCTCTCCGACGTCTAGGAGATAGAATATTTTCGGGAATAAGTAAATCATAATCATAATATCTTTTTTCTGTGTATTTTCTATTCGTTTGTTGCTTCATCTTATGAAGCAACGAAATATGCAGAGTTTGATATAGAATCGATTTTCCGTCTCTTCTTATAGAGAGACTCATTGGTTCAAAAACCCATATTCCCTTTCTTATCAATTCTTGAATAAATAGGTTGTTTTGAATCAGCATTTCGTCTAGATTTAGTTGACCTCTTCGAATCCAGGATATAATAACCTTCTCTGAATTCACTATTCCAAGTAGTAGGCAATATGCCTCGATATTATCCATTAATGGTTGATCCAAGGATTCAGACCCTACGAATTTAAAAAGTAAATATTGTTTCAAAAAGGAATATAGTTCAATTACCTTCTTTCTATTAAATTTCTTCTTTTTCTTCGATACATTCGAATCAAGATTTTCTTGGCCCTTTTTTTTGTGTTTTTCATGCTCAGAATTTCCTAATTCAAGATCTTTTTCTTTCTTAGATTCCTCATATGATATAAGAATATTTTTATTTGGATTTACATTTCCATTTTGACTTTCTTGCTTTATATTTATATGAGAATTCAAAAAGAGTGATTGGATTGGAATGGCCCAAGGTTGAATACTATATATATAACAAGGTAGCACCAATTCTGGGAAGAACCAAGACTCTAGATTGGATATAGTGTCATAATTTGATACAGTATCATAGAAATCATAGAGACTTCCTTTAAAAATCATAGTAAATTTGTTTTTCATTTTTCGAAAATTCTTCATTTTCTGATTAGTATTTTGATTCACGCCAATATGTGTATTGAACCAGATATGAATATCAAGAGAATTTGTGAAAGCAAAACGAAGAATTTGATAATCAAAATATTTTCTATCCAAATTTGTATTCCTGTCAACTTGATTAGGTATACTTACCAATACATCAAATGATTCAAGTTTCGATGTATTGAAATCATATGGAATTTGTTGACCCCCATTTATTCCTAATGTTGATTCAGAAATATATGAATCAGGGGAGCTTATGTATCCATATGATAAACGGTCGTATCTGCAATGTTTTTTCCATTTGTCTTTTTGACTCATAAATGAATTCGCTGCATAGTCATTCATTCCATGAAGGAATTGGTCTTTTGTATATTTATCTAAATCCGCTTGGATTGATTCCTTGTTTTGAATCATACGACGTTGATGGATTCGATTTCGCCATTTTTGAGGTATTAATCGAGACCAGTTTTTTTTAGATAAATCGTATTGATAATGACCTTTTAACCAGTTTTTCCATTCGTTGATTACATATTTCTTATGTCTTGATTGGAAATCAAATATTCCGTGTATCATCAAAGAGTCTTTTAATTTATCTTTAAAAAAAGGATATCTCCCTTGATATTGAAGTACAAGTCTAAAGTGAGACTTATTAGGTAATTGGTTAAGTAATTGGGTTTGTGATAATTTGTAAAATACGTATGCTTGTGACAAGGAAGATAAGGTCCAATCAGTATTGGAAAACCGGTTTTTATTTTTGAGGATAGTCCAAATCCAATTCATTATATTTGGATTTCTTTCATCAATTACTTCTTCATCAATTACTTCTTCATCAATTACTTCTTGTTCTTGATTTCGTTCATTGTTGTAAATGTATTCCTGAAAGATCTTCTTTTTTGATTCAAAGAAAAGTTGTGCATTTGCATTGATCTTAGAAATGGTACATAGCAAGATATCTATATATATTTTTTCAATGAATGATTTGAAAAAGTAGTGTGATTTACGCATGAATCGGATATTTTTCCTTTGTAATATTTGTAATATTTGTAATATTTTCCAAAGATGTTTCTGTAATTTCGATTTTTTATTATCTAGAACTCTTTTTTTCTTGTCTTTTCTGTTTCGTTCTATTTGATTCCTGATTTGGATTGTCTTATCACAAAGATCTTTTGTTCTTCTTTCCATTAGTGAATCATCGACCATCGGTCGAGTTAGAACGAACGATTCGCGAAGAATCTCATTATTTATTTTGAAATCTTTTTCGTTTTCGTCTGGTTCATATACTTTTTGTTCCCTCATTTTCCATAAGATAATTCGATTTACTTTTTCCATTATTGGTTTGATAACTAGAACTCTGACCCTTTTGATTGTTTCTTTTATAACTTTTAGAAATCGAAAGGATGTTTCCTTTAAAAAGTTGAGAACATGTACAAAATTCTTTTGAACTTTTCTATTTCTTTTGATGAATTCTTGATAAATAGGTTTATAAAAAAGAAGGTTTTTTTCGGGGAGGACCAAAGGGAATTTCCGCTTCCATTCCCCAGATTGTTAAAAAACTAAAATTTTTGCTTCTTCTCATTGTTGGATTTGTATGTTCTATTGGATTCATATGATGTTTTTCCATTGGATCTATATAACGAGATCGTACCCTAGATTTTCGCCAAGGTTGTATAGGGAAGGGATTTATAATCTTTATTTGAAGACCCTCTAAGAGCCAATCCTCGGGAAATTCGTTTTCTGATGATGGAACACCAGTATAGGCGCATTTCAGATGTATTTCTCTCTTCCATTGTTCCCAATCTTCGAACCACTCGGGCCATTGGAATAATAAAATACGGAACAAATTTTTAGTTATTATGAATGAAGGTAATAGAATGTATTTTCGAAAAAAAGATTGGATTAATAACAGAAAAGCTCTTACGTACTGAAAAGATTCCCAAGCTTCTATTACTGCTATCTGTTCCTCTGCCTCTATTTGTCTTGCATCCTTTTTCTCTTTCACCCTTCTTTCTTTTGTCTCTTCATTTTCCAAATCGGAAATTTTCCATTCCGATTTTCTCCTCATCAAATTCCTAAAAAGAAGATTCCAAGTCCTAAGAAGAGGATTCCAAGTCCTAAAAAGAAGATTCTTCATTTCATAGATGACATCATCAAAAGAAAAATAGTATTCCCGATCCAAAAAAAACAAGGAATGTACATTGACTTGAAAGATGCCCCCAATAACTGTTTTACGTCTTTGGGGGCGCATGGATCCTTTGATTAGATTGCGGCGAAAATCTGGTTGTTGATAGTAATTTATCAACTCCACCTCTTCCATTTCCACCGGCAACTCCACCTCTTCCTCTTCCTCTTCCATTTTCACCAGATCATCATTTTGACTAGTATTCTTTTTCTTTCTACTAGAAATCGAATTTTCCTTCTGCTCAGTATCCCTATAAATTACCACATGGGTGGATCTTCTTGAATAAAGATCAGAATATTCTTTTTCTTTCTTCGCTTTTTCTTCTTTTTTTTCCTTCACTTTTTCTTCATCATCTTCTATGTCCTCTTCATCTTCATTATCTTCTATGTCCCCTTCATACCCTTCTATGTCCTCTTTTTCCCCCAAATCATCAGTTAATTTGTGTGGCCATCGAGAAACCTTTTTATTGACTTTTTCTTCATTGATTTCTTGTATGTCAATTTCATTGATTTCTTGTATGTCAATTTCATTGATTTCTTGTATTTCTTCTTGCATTTCTTGTAGGCTAATTTTACGTAAATCTTCTATTGAATTCGGAAATAATTGACGGTGGATTTCTAAAGTAGCATTTTCTAAAGTAGCATTAAAGTGATCTTTCAAAAATCGATCATGAATCTTATTTACCCGAGAAGTTTCTGCTAAAGATTCTGTATCTTTAGTATCTGTATCTTTTCTATCTTTAGTATCTGTATCTTTTCTATCTGTAT
>JAIUJO010001450.1:12500-20000 GCA_023846275.1 Vanilla planifolia | reverse complement strand
GAATGAAAACTTCATTCTCGATTCCATGATTATAAGTTCATAACTCCAGCCCATTTCCATTTTTGGCGGAAAAGATCTACTAATTCTTTTATTTCAGTTAGTAAAAGGGATCTTGAACTCAAAAATCGACCTAGAAGCTAAAAGAGGTTATCCTGAGCAATTGCAAGAATTGGGTTCATCGATATTCCTGGTTCCTGGTATAGTAGATGCTATCACACATACAGTCATACTCAATTCGATGGAATTGTTTGATCTGAAAGGAGATCTTTTCGAATTTCGTACGTGAGGGGTTCTTTTTTGGTTTCAATAGGACTACTTATGAGCGTTCTTTCTATCTATTATATATCGATATATAATAGATAGAAAGAATCAAGTTCTTAATGACTGGGCGAAACCAAGAAAGAGAGGCCTGTCTGCCATCCACACCAGAATAGATAGAGTTTTCCGAAAAATTCTCGTAGAATCGAGAAAGAGGTTTGATTTGACATCTTTTTGATATATAGCTTGATATATTCCTCCGGATAATTCAAATCGAAGCAATTTGATTTCTGACTCGAACCTATATGGCATGGACGATCGATGGAAATACTCCAACACTCCCCCCTTGTCATATATTCCATATATTACACTAGATAGATATCATATTCATGGGATATGATTCACTTTCAAGATGCCTTGATGGTGAAATGGTAGACACGCGAGACTCAAAATCTCGTGCGAAAGAGCGTGGAGGTTCGAGTCCTCTTCAAGGCATAATCATCAACAGATAAGATACTCGGCATATCAATATTGATATGCCGAGTATCTTAATCTTATCTGTTGATACGAAGTATTCCGGCGATCCTCACGATCCGAGTCCGAGCTTCGGCAGCGGATCACGGAATCTTGGTGATCTTCTCTATCTAATGAATTAGGAGTCCGTTTGGAAATCGTGCGCGCTGCGCGCACCCCCCCGAGTATACGAGTATATGATTAAATTAGTTATTTAATTCAAATTCAACCAATGATTCGTTATTGGAGCAGATAGCAACAACCATTTCAGCGGACATGCTTCCGATGGAGGTTTCATTAGTCGAAATTTTTTGATAATAATAGGCTCTTTCGCCGTTCAAGAATTCTTGTTTAGGCAGTTCATATCATCCACACATAGTGATCTAAGATTTCAATTCTTCCATGTTTCAGCAGTAGCATATTGTTCCATGGAGCTAAGGCCAAAAAGATGAAAGAAACAAGTGTTTCCACGACTCTACCATCGGCCAATTCTGTTCCACTGAATCCCCTTTTCATGGGCACATATCTTTACGGCTAAGGAATGGGGAATCTTTCCCCTGTTACATGAATCAAATGTTTCATTTCATTCAGGAAAAGCCATTTCTTTCTCAACAATGTCTTTGTCATTTGATCCAATAGCGTTTGGTTAGATAGGAAAAAATTTGATAAATACTGATAACTCTCGGTTAGAATCTTAGAACGGAAAGATTCCTTAGATAATGAACTATTGGTTCTACTCTTGCGATGAATCAACAATTCGAATTCTTCCGTATTTTTGATGAACCAGCCTTTATACATAGATGTAGAAGGATTTTTTCGAAGCTCCTTTGGCATCTCTTCATCTGCAAAGAATTCTCGACGTGAAAACACAGAGACAGAGGACTGCTCAGAGGACTGCTCTTGGAGTAGGGAAAATAATAGATCCGTGGGGTCCCAAATGAATTGGTTTGTTGTCAAACGGTTTTCTTTTGTGTAAGATCTATTTGGTATCTGGTACTCCATCTCCGAGTCATTCTCGAGAAGCTCATCCTCTTTCTCTTTATCTTGATGATAAAGAGAAATGTTATCTTGAGGAAAAAGAGAAATGTTATCTTGAGGATAAATGCTCGGAAGCTCATCCTCATCCTCTTTATCTTGATGATAAATGTTCGGAAGCTCATCCTCTTGATCTTGATGATCAATGCTCTGTTTGCCCCAAAATGACCCAGCCAAATAGGGAAATCCCAATTCAGTGGACCTTTTGATACAATCAAATAGATTGCCACAAGAGCGCCATATTTGAGGCGCCCAAACTATTTGATTGAAGAAGAAATCCCCCTTCTCCATTTTATCCGGATCCAATTCTTCCCCTTCTTCAAACTCCAACCACGATTGTTCATAAGAAAAAAATACATTTCGTATGATATCTAACGGATTCCTTGGTTCGGGCCGAAGAAGTAATGTCACTCGATTATTATCATTATTATCAAACTGACTGCAATCTTTTTCTGTCCGTGGGGATCCCGCCAAAGCCAGAGCGTCTTCTGCTTCGAATAGTAATAATAGTAATAGGCCATGAACTAGATTCAAATCATTCTCAAGGAATCCATAAGAAATGATCCGATCTTTTTCATCGGGTCTGGACCAAAGATCTTGAGCGACCGATCCGGCAGAACAACTCAAAAGATAAAGAAGTATCGTGAATCTCTTTATGTTCCTTCTAAGTTCGAAGTACCATTTGTACAAATAAAAATCCCCCCCTACCTGACATGATCTATTATTCATATAGATAGATATAGGATCTATGGGGAAATTACTTAGAAATACATTTTGTGCGATAGCCCTTCCTATCTGATAGAAAAGGATCCCATGATTCTGAGCCGATCTTATATGGGGTCGAAAAGTCCAAGTTGTTTTATGAATAATTGATCTAATTGTATTCATTTCTATAATGGATTTCTTCTGTGCAATACTAATCGATAGGACATTATTGATAAATCCTCCAAGATCTAGTACATTGGAACCCATGGTTAGGGTATCGAATCCATTAGCATGGAATATCTCCTTTTCCAAGTGAAATCCCCTAGTATATGAAAGAGTGAAAAAGTGCTTTCGTTGTTGTGGAGGAACAAGCCTTCGTACCTTAATGCATGTATTTAATTTATCCGGAGCTATTAGAGTGGGATCCACTTGTTGGGGAACATGAGTCGAAGCAATAACAAGAATCTTTCCAGTGGAACAATCCCTGGAGAGATAGTTCTCTAATTGAACGAGGAATAAGAATACGAAATCCGACTGATCCATATTCAGATCATGAATGTTTGGAATCCATACTATGCAAGGAGACATTGTTTTTGCGAATTCGAATTGTAATTCGAATTGAGCCATGATCTCAATATAAGGGCTTACTAGTTTAACGTTTCCTATTTTCATTTGCGAATCCAGATACTCTATAAACATAGGTATCATCTTGATATCCATATCGATCTGATCGATATCATTATCATTCTCAGTCTCATTATCAACAATCTTAAAGTAATCATCACTATCCCACACAAGATCCTTAATATGGATCTTATGGATACTATCATATATACTCATAATGTCCATCTTATACATAATATCACTCTCATCAAAATCAAGCATATTGTAACCTAGGTCATCAAACCAAAAACTTTTGACCTTGGTCGTAAATACCGTAATGAAAGGAACATAGAAGTTTGTCGCTAGGTGTTTGACCAAACAGGATCGTCCAATTCCCATAGAACCTATCACTAAAATACCTCTAGAACTATAAGGGAATAAGGGGAGCGAAAAGGGAATTTCATCAGAAGATGGGGAATGAAAACTATCGACCACCCCCGAGGTTTGTGAATCAGTGATTGTCTGATAATGAGCAAGGAATATCCGTCTTTCTGCTAAACAGGATCTATTGAACTCATAATTCATTAGATCTTTTTTATGAATTATGTATCGTAAGAAAATAGATCCCGATTGTTCAATCATTTGATAACCAGAGTCATTCTTGAATAAATGATAACTATGTGTCAGACTCAATAGAAATTTATCAATTCTTTTTTCTGTCGTTAAGGTGGAGAACTGAATCAATAATTTTTTTTCTTTACTTGGAATACAAGAACTGTCCGCGATAAAGGATTCTATTTTCCCATCAATAAAATAACCTTTCACGTTTTTTCTTTTTATTATCAATGAATACATCTCTTTAGTTGTACGACTTAGATGCCTCGTCTTTCTCGAAAAAATGATTTTATTGATGGGATTTGGTATGATACTGACAAGATCGATGAGATTTATATTCCAATAAAAACGTATTGATTTGAACTCATAGTTAACCAATAGCATGTTGAAATCAAAAAACCACATCCGTATTGCTTCCAGAAAATCTTCTAATTTTAGCATGTTGAAATCAAAAAACCACATCCATATTGCTTCCAGAAAATCTTCTAATTTGTTCTTCAGAAAAACTAGAAATAGAAAGAGATTCTTTGACCAGAAAGAATTCAGTTCAGATGTAGGATACCTATCCAGAAATTCTTGTAATTCCGTTATGTATGATTGAATCGTCAAATATTTGATCTTTTCTAACTCTGTCTGTAACCTACTAAAGCTAAAGACTTGGGAAAAAAAGAGAAGATGTATAGAAACGAGATATCCAGCAACAAGAAGAAGTAAAAAGATTGAATCGAGGAATTCCCGAGGATTTGTGGATATCAGATGTGCCCATATCCATACGGGTGACTCATTTTTTCGATGAATCTGTTCTTCGAACAGAATAAGATGAAAATTCTGTAAACATTGACTCGAAATCTCACTTATCAGAGTCCATTGTGTCAGAATCCATTGTGGAAGAATCTTCTGAAGAATTTTCTGAAGAATTGGCTGTGATAGATCTGATCCATGTATCATATCATGAAAAATGGATACAAATTTTTGACTGCTACTTAGTATCGGCAATGGGTCTGAAAGAATATCTAAAAGGGTGAATTTTAGATATTTGCACCCTGTCGAAGTAAGTAACCATGGCATATATGTTTGGAACAGATTCCATTTTGAGAAATTTGAAAAAGCACTATCTCGTTTCTTTTTTCTATACATTTGCCCTTTCTCAACGCATTTATTTAGACGAAGACTCCGTTTTTTCCTCTTTCCGGATATTCCGGATAGTAAATCTTTCTCAGAACATGGAATGTGCATCAAACCCATGCTTGAATTGAAACTGAGATACTGATGCAAGTTATTCCCTTCTGAATCAGATAGATTCATATCTGAAAGAGGCTGACAATAAGTTCTTTCCAAATTTTGTATTTGTTCCTCTGCGAGAGGTGTTGCAGAAATATCTGCGATCGAGTAAATAGCTCTACGAACGAATGGATCGGAACAAATTGGAAAATGAAAAGATTTGTACAATTTGTACAAGTTATACGTTTCATCACCACTTTGTGGGAAATCGTTAGGTATGAAGATGTCGGATACCTGTGACTCGATTGGTGAAATAGCCTCTCTCTCCAAAAAAAGATCTTCTTTTTTACCGACGTACAAAGAAAATATTTTGTTGCGAATGGACAAGATATTGAGGAATTGTCCATATGTAAGATCATAATTATTGATACGGGTCTTTTCCACATAAAAAGGGAATCCTTTGTTACAATAGAACCAGAAGTGATGTGGACCATTCAAGAATCGAAGTCGATGTGCTTTATAAAAAGCAGATATCAATGAACTTCTATGAAATGGTTTCACGGGATTCAGCCAATTGTCTCGATCGTGGGATATCATTGAGAAATATGAATCCATGTTCTCAAAGTATTTCCTGCGATTCTTTCGAGTATGGAATGAGTTAATCATCCGCTTTGGTATCTTTTTGAAAAAAGATGGTAATATTGTTCCTTCATTGATCAATAATTTCGGTCTTTGGGAAGTATCACGATCATCCAAGAAGAAGGGTTTCAATTTCTTCAAATGAACGATTTGAACACCTATGTATTCTAACAAATGATTGCAGAGTTGATCATTCGAACCTTTCCATTCATAGATGTGGATCTCGGAGCTATGAATGGGGATATTCCCGATACTAACAAAGAAAAAGGGAAGTAACTTGGATAACTTGGATGATAACTTGGATAAAAGTAACTTGGATAACTTGGATAACTTGGATGAAAAGAAACGAAGTGACTTATCAAAATCTTTTTTGTCGATAGCCTCGGACCAATCAATCGAATATTTATTAAGACGTAATCGATCGAACACTACTTGCACTACTTGAAAAGGATTCTTCTGTTCAGAAACGAAATGTTCCAAATGTTCCTGGAAATTCTTAGTCCCATTGGACCATTTGTATCTATATACATCAGGATCCCGATTCATGGATCTCTCAATTCGAGAAATAAGAGGATCAAACCATTTCTTCTGATTCTTTTTCAAATTCGATAAATGTTGGTTGATCATATATTTCATTATAGTTATATGATTCAGAGTCTCATTTCCTATTTGATCCCTTTGAATTCCATATTCGAAGTTGCGATCGGATCTATTCATTAAAAAGAAAAAGAATCGATTCGATACATTTCTGATGTACCCATAGGTACTATATTGGATTTGAATCAGATTTCGGATCAATCTATATTGATTGATTGCCTCCATGATGTTGTTGCTAGCAAATACCGCTCCCAAATCATTCCCGCAGTAGATCCGGACCAATTTTTTTCTGATCCTTCGGGAAAAAGATTCACTCATCCTCATAAAAAAGAGGAGGTAAAACCAATAAAGATTTCTTTTTCGATTCATCTCTGGAGTTGAATACCTCATTCAAGAATTTTTGTTGATCCAACCCGTAGGAATCCATAGAAAAGGAAAATCCCCTATAATACACCAGATCCGGCTCAGTTATTGATAGAGTGAATAGATCCGCCATTTCTGGGAATCTCTCTTCTGATTCCAAAAAATCCATTTTTGGATTTCTTTCATCTATTCCATGACCGGAACAAAGGGGGATACGCGTTACGCCACGATTTTTTGGAAAGAATGAAATCTTACCGGAACTGTCCATATCCGGGATGTGATATGGTTCCGAAGGATGAATTGAGACGGTATTTTGTAAATACGTAATGATCTTGAATATATCAACCATTTCTTTCTTTTCCGCTCGCCTGGAAGGGACAAAAGAAATATCTTGTTTTCTCTTCAACCATTTCTGATCTCTAGTGGACCTCTCGGTAGGATTCGAACCCATATAAAGTTCTGACCATCTGTCAGAGAAAAAAGAACGAATTGATCTTGTAGGATTCCCAAGAAATTCTTCGATTTCTTCCGGAAATCGATCTGATTCTATCTTTGTTCGTTCCGTTTGAAGAACAGAAGGATCCCAAAGAATCGATCTCTCTTTGAATTGCTGAATCTGTGTTTGATCGATCAATGTGTGATATTCTGAATCCTCATTTCTAACGGAATCAAAATGATCTCTGGATTGATCAGAAGAAGATCCTTTCCATTGGCTGGAATCCGTTACTCGAACGAAAATAGATCTTGCGGAATCATATTGAATATTTGACAATACATTCCGTACCTTACTAAAAAACCGATCCTTGTTTACCAACCACACATTGTCTAACCCAATCCAATTCTCTCTCGAGACGTTCCTCAAAAAATCCGATTCGTGCTGATTCTTTCCCCAACTAACAAAGAGATCTTGGCGGAATTGCCACATATGAAATTGAGCACAATTCTGCAAAG
>JAIUJO010001450.1:0-7500 GCA_023846275.1 Vanilla planifolia | reverse complement strand
GTAAACCAATAAAAAGGATAATGGGACTTTCTTTTCCTAACTATTTTGCTCAGTGATGGAAAAAATTTCGAAACTCTTTGATTCTTTTTTTTTTTAATCTTCAATATGAATCAAAGAAAAATAACAAATTCTAATTTTAAATTTTATAAGATTGAATAAGAATTTCATTTACCCTTTATTTTGATTTAATATCATTGCTATGCTTAGTGTGTGACTCGTTAGTTTTTTTTTGAAGTTGAGAATTGAGATTGAAAAAAAAAAGCTGATCCCACCACTATAAATTTAGTTACTATAAAAGCTCAATAAACTCAAAACAAAAAAAAGAATAACCAACAAATTGCTTCGTATTATCATCAAGATCCCAATAAAAACAAGAAAAAGTCACTATATGACTGAATCAATCATATAGTTGTAGCAACTGAAATTCTTTTCATAAAATGAAAAAAAAATCTGATTATAAATCTTGAAACAAAAATAAAAAAAAAAGGGGGGATGTAGAAAAATGGAAGGATGATAGAAAGATAGAATAAGAATATGAATTCTTAATACTAATGATATATGATTGATATATGATTCCAAAATGTATGGTTTATGAAAAATAAGCAGTGTGATAAAGCATCAATTTTAATATATTTCTATTTATTATTTATCTATGTAATATATTTTCTATGTTAATATAATGTTAATATATTCTTTTTTTCGATTTATCCATTTTATCTATTATTCACATTTTTTATTTATATTTATTAATATTTATTTTATATTTTTATTTTATATTATATTAAATATTTAAATATTAATTAAATATTAATAATAATATATAGAATAAGTATAATATAATAATAAATAATAGAGACAGAAATATAATCGAAATAGCGAAATCAAAATAATAACAATCGAAATAAATCAAAATAATAAAAATCGAAATAATAACATAGAAATAATAAATAAATAACGGAAGAATAGAAAAGAAAGAATTGAGCTTCGGGTTAAGAAAAACTGAGGAGATTGACTCGGAGACAAATAACCAATTTTGGGGAGAGCTCCATTGCAGAGTTCAAGCCTAATCATTAATGGAGAAGCTATGGGAACGATGGAACCTGTGATTAAATAGGATTGAATTGAAAACCAATCAAATAAAAATCAATCCTAATGATTCATTGGGTAGGATGGCGGAATGAACCAAGAATAAAGTGTTCCAGAATGGATTTCTTCTGAACATGAATTATCCCATCTCAAAAAAAAAATAAAGTAAAAAAAAGAAAAAAGAGTCAATATTCGCCCGCGAATGCTAATTTCATTTATTTATTTTTCAATATATTTTATTTGAGTTTTATATTTTAAATTTTCAATTGAAACTATTTCAATTGAAATAGAAATAATTGATTGAATTCTTCTTTTGACTTTTTTTTTATCTTACTTTTTTTGAATCTAGATATAGTATATATCTAAGATTACAAGATTACGGAGAAGAAGTCATTTCATTCGCGAGGAGCCGTATGAGGTGAAAATCTCACGTACGGTTCTGCAGTAGAGATGGAATAGAAACAACCATCAACTAAAACCCCAAAAGAACCAGATTTCGTAAACAACATAGAGGTAGAATGAAGGGAATATCTTCCCGAGGCAATCGTATTTGTTTCGGCAGATACGCTCTTCAGGCGCTTGAACCCGGTTGGATTACAGCTAGACAAATAGAAGCAGGGCGAAGAGCACTGACGCGATTTGCGCGTCGTAGTGGAAAGATATGGATACGTATCTTTCCCGACAAACCTGTTACAATCAGATCGACGGAAACACGTATGGGCTCGGGGAAGGGATCACCCGAATATTGGGTAGCCGTTGTGAAACGGGGACGAATACTTTATGAAATGAGTGGAGTATCAAAAACTGTAGCTAAAGCAGCTATGCGAATAGCTGCATATAAAATGCCTATACTAACTCAATTTTCTTTCAGGATAGATACAATAGGAAAGTAAAGGAAAAGAAAAGATAAAGTGAAGGGGTGTTGAGAATGAAAAAACAACCGCGGATTTTTTGATCTCTGCTGGACAAATAATATTTCTTTTTTTCCCTTATACCCTGCATTTAAATAAGATATTCCAATAAGAATGATATGATTCAACCTCAGACCCTTTTGAATGTAGCGGATAACAGCGGAGCTCGAAAATTGATGTGTATTCGAATCCTAGGAACTGGTAATCATAGATATGCTCATATTGGCGATGTTATTGTTGCTGTAATCAAAGAAGCAGTGCCCAACATGTCTATAGAAAGATCCGAAATAATTAGAGCTTTGATTGTCCGTACGCGTCAAGAACTAAAACGCGACAATGGCATGATAATACGATATGATGACAATGCAGCAGTTATCATTGATAAAGCAGGAAAGCCAAAAGGAACTCGAATTTTTGGTGCGATTGTTCGGGAATTGAGACAGTTTAAATTTACTAAAATAATTTCATTGGCGCCCGAAGTCTTATAGTCTTCTAAATCAAATTAGTAGATGACATATATCATTATTTTCATTTATCTATATTTATTTTCTATTTCTTTCTATATTCTATATTCCATATTATTTTTTTTTTTATTTCTATTTCTTCTTTAATTCTATTTTTCTATTATTTTTATTTGATTTTATGATTCTGGTTTTTTTTTTCTGAAATTTAGATTTCATTTATAATTTCAATTTGATGAATTTTTCATTTTCATTTGATTATTTATTTGATTATTTAATATCATTATATTTCTTCTTATTTCTTGATTTGTTATTTTATTTCATTCGATATTTTTATTTGATTGATCTTTTATATAATCTTTTATATAATTCAAATATACAAATAGCAAAATAAATCTAAAAATATAATAAATAAAAATCCAAATTTAATCAAAATTAATAAATCAAAATTAATACTAAATAATACTATTAAATAATATTATAATTAAATAAATAATATAATACTAAATAAATACTAATAAAACGACTAATAACTAATATAAGAATATAAGACTACTAAACTGAATAGTGAAATTCAAATAACTACTAGATAATGAAATAATTCATAAATATCAAAAATATAAATAATAAATTCATATTCATATTAAAGTATAAAAAACCACAATAAACATAAACAATAAAGTACATTATATCATGATATAATGAATATTCAAATAGAGGATATATATCTCATAGATTTCTGATTCATAATTCATAGATTGTGTTTCATGCATATACTTGAATTTTGGAAATTTGTTTAGAATTGACGAATTTCAAAAAAAAAATTCAATCAATAATCTAAAAATAAAAATTAAACAAAAAAGAAACATGTTGATTCTATTCAAATGAGGAGGAACAAATAACTAGAATTCGCCATGGGTAAAGACATTATTGCCGATATATTAACTTCTATAAGAAATGCTAACATGAATCAAAAGGGAAGGGTTCAAATAGCATGTACTAATCTAACTAAAAACATTGTCAAAATACTTTTACGAGAAGGTTTTCTTGAAAACGTTCGAAAACATAAGGAAAGTCAAAAAAATTTCTTGGTTTCAACCTTACGACATAGAAATACTAAGAAACGGAAGAAAATCAAATTAAAGCGTATAAGCCGACCCAGTCGACGAATCTATTCCAGCTATCAAAGAATTCCTAAAATTTTAGGCGGAATGGGAATTGTAATTCTTTCTACTTCTCGAGGTATGATGACAGATCGAGAAGCCCGACTAGAAAAAATTGGAGGAGAAATTTTGTGTTATATATGGTGATTCTACTGTAGTTCCCCCATTCTATCTCGAATTTACTATTTTTTTTATTTGAAAATTGTAAATAGCGAGAGAGGAGAAATGAATTAAAGAATTCCTCCTTTATTAGTTTTATGAGTTTCATTAATATTTCAATTTAAAAATATCAAATAAAAGGATTTACATGTAATGAAAGAACAAAAAGAACAAAAATTTATTCATGAAGGTTTAATTACTGAATCGCTTTCAAATGGTATGTTCCGAGTTCAGTTAGATAATGAAAATCTAATTATAGCTTATATTTCAGGAAAAATCCGTCGAGGTTTTATACGTATACTACCCGGGGATAGGGTCCGAGTCGAAATGAGTCATTATGATTTAACCAGGGGACGTATAATTTATAGACTTCCTAGATTTCCAAAAAAAAAATTCTAACAATTAAATCATTCTTTTAAACATCCCTCTCGTAAGGATATAACGAATAATCATATCATGATATAATTATTCATTCTTCTCAAATTCTATAAAATTCTATATTCATATTCAATATTCAGTAAGTTCTATAAGTTCAAAAATAAAAGAAATCTATTTTCATTTTTTTTTTGGATCAAAAAAAATATAAAAATAGATTCCGAATGAAGGTAAGGGATGAAAAATATGAAAATAAGAGTTTCTGTTCGTAAAATTTGTCAAAAATGTTGCTCGATACGTAGACGCGGACGAATTAGAATAATTTGTTCCAATCCGAGACATAAACAGAGACAGAAGTAATACTTCTCAAGTTCCAACTAAAGAATTTTTCGAAAATAGAAAATAAAAAAAAGAAAAACCATTTCCATTTTCAAATAAAAAAAAGAAGAAAGGCTCTTTTTTCATATGAAATGGATATTCACCGTATCTTTCTGTAGATTTATGATTCTTCTTTCTTTTTTTTTTATGAGAAATGCAAAACGAAAACAAAGAAAATACAAAATAAATAAAGATTCGAAGATGAAATTTCGTTCCCTGTCCTTCCTTTAACGGACAAAGAAGAGATGAATTTATAAATTCATCGGATTAGAATATAATTCTAGTTCGGGACTGACGGGACTCGAACCCGCAGCTTCCGCCTTGACAGGGCGGCGCTCTGACCGATTGAACTACAATCCCAGCCATATGTATGGCATACATATACATAGTTGTATGTGTATGATTTAATTTAAATTTAAGAAAAGCATTTTATTGAATAGATTCTATTGAATAGGAAAGAATGGATGAGAAAAACTAGAGATAGAGAACAAATGAACTCTTTTTTTTTTATTGATTTAGATTTGTATTTATTTATATGGATCCGGCATTATTTTATTCATTATTTTATTCTATTATTTTATTCTTTATTCGAGGGGAAAAATTGGTTAGATCATATTCATGAAGCGACGAATTCTTGGGCCGAGCTGGATTCGAACCAGCGTAGACTTCTTGTCAACGAATTTACAGTCCGTCCCCATTAACCGCTCGGGGCATCGACCCAGGAAGACTGAATTCTAGGTTTATGAATAATGGATAATACTGATATGAGAATCCACAATCAACTACCTTTCATAGTCCCCCTACCCCCAGGGGAAGTCGAATCCCCGTTGTCTCCTTGAAAGAGAGATGTCCTGAACCACTAGACGATGGGGGCGCCCAACCATCATCATACTATAACTATATATAGAGTATGAGTAGTTTTTTGGAATTGTCAATATAGAAATTATATTTCTGTTTTAATTATATTTCTGTTTTATATTGATATTCAATTCTATGACTAGATCTGAAGAGTCTTTCCTACTACGATCCAATAGAATTTTGTATTTGATAGTTCGTTCATGAATGAGCTAGCTCGTACTCCCATAAATATTTTCGATCTTAGAACTATATCTATCAACTAGAAATAGAAAAAAAATTGAATTCGAATAGAAAATGAAGACGCCTAAATTGAAAAAAAAAAACAGGCCCTTTTAACTCAGCGGTAGAGTAACGCCATGGTAAGGCGTAAGTCATCGGTTCAAATCCGATAAGGGGCTTTTTTTTTTATTTTCAATTCAAACCTGAGTCTTTATTTTTGACGTAGTATAGAATTTGTGATATTTCTTTTCGAAAATCAAAATCTAAAAAAAAAAGAAAATGAACACTATTATCCATTTTGATTAGAATGAGCTCTTTTTATTCTGAGTTATAGTTAGAAGAAGAAGATTCAACATTTCTATTCTATCTAATTCTAATGATAAAATGTATTAGAATGACTCATTGACTGATTAGGAGGAGTCTCTCCCGTAGCGTCATAGTCATCCTATTCATGTCTCATTACATTATTCAAATTCTCTTTTTTGTCCTAAGATCTAAGATATAAATACCCAATCCCGATTATGACTCGCCAAACCAAAGTATTCCTACTCCCCTATTGTTATTAAACATACAAAAAAATAAGTGGACCCTGACCTATGGAATGATTACTATAATTAATTATTCTGATATTGAAATTCTATATCGATTCATTCAATTGTAGAAATGTATTTTTCTTTTTTATTTCCTTCCTATTTCCTTAGACCATTGTACCATACAATGCAAAAATTTGTCGATATTTTTGATTTCATCTTCTTCTTACTGGATTCTCCATAGAACTTAATCACTTAGTCTTTTCCTTTTCGATACAATATATACATATACAACATATAAAAAAGATTTCTTGAAAATATGGATTTTCAATATCTTTGCTTGATTTCAGAATCAGATATTGCTTTGATGTTACGTCAATAGAATATAGAAGAAATCCGAGAAAAGCGAGTTTACTTTCTAGTCTATCATTATTTATCATTCATATTTCATATTTAGTTATTATTTATATTATATTTATTTATTTTATTTATATTTACTATTTATTTTTATTCTTTATTCATTCTTATTTATTATTTCACTTCTTTTTATTTAATACATTTTTGGAATATAAATATATTTGAATATATTTAATATATTTATCTATTTCTATTTCTCTTTTCCTTTATTTTTTTTTTTCTGTTTTACTATTCTATTCTATATATTCATATATATTTTTATATTTATATATTTTATATATATAATATATAGATTATATATATATATATTTTATATATTTTCATATTTATATATGAATAATGAATATTCAGTATAATCAGTATAAATATAAATCATAATCATAAGCATTCCAAAGTATTAAATATTAAAGTATAATCTATCAAATAGAAATAGATAAATGACTAATTAGACTAATTGAATCGAACTTATAAACTAGACACGATCAAATAGAAAAGAAAAAAGAAGAATTGGTATCTTCAGACCCCCTCGAAAGGGCATTGAACGGGGGAATCTTACATTACATAGATAATCGAAACATGTCTTGGAAATGAGATGAAGTATTCGTAAATGGTTGAAGTAGTTGAATAAGAGGATCACTATGACTATAGCCCTTAATAGATTTACCAAAGAAGAAAATGATTTATTTGATATTATGGATGATTGGTTACGAAGGGACCGTTTTGTTTTTGTAGGATGGTCCGGCATATTGCTCTTTCCTTGTGCTTATTTCGCTTTAGGGGGTTGGTTCACAGGTACAAACTTTTGTAACTTCATGGTATACCCATGGATTGGCCAGTTCTTATTTGGAAGGTTGTAATTTCTTAACTGCTGCTGTTTCGACTCCTGCGAATAGTTTAGCACATTCTTTGTTGCTACTATGGGGCCCTGAGGCACAAGGAGATT
>JAIUJO010003522.1:25000-30000 GCA_023846275.1 Vanilla planifolia | reverse complement strand
AAAAGAAGAAAAGAATTAAGAAGAATAAGAAAAGTAGAACAAATGAAAAAGAAGAAGAAGAAGTAGAAGATGTAGTAATAGAAGAAGAAGAAGAAGTAGGAGAAGGAGAAGGGGATGAGGAAGAAGAAGAAGAAGAAGAGGAAGAAGAAGAAGAAGTAAAACAATAAGAAGAACAAAAATAAGTAGATGAAGAAGCAGAAGAAGAAGAAGAAGAAGAAGCTAACAATTAAGAAGAAGAAGAACTAGTAATAGTAATAAAAGAAGAAGAACAACAGGAAGAAGAAAATGTAGAAGAAGAAGAAGATGAAGAAGAAGAGAATGAAGAAGAAGAAGAAAATATATAGTAGAAGAAGAAGTATAAGAAAAAGAAGAAGAAAAAAAAGAAGTAAAAGTAAAAGAAGAGGAAGAAGTAGTAGTAGAAGAGAAAGAAGAGCAAGAAAAAGAAGTTGTAATAGAAGAGAAAGTAGTAGTAGTAATAGAAGAAGAAGAACAAGAAAAAGAAGTATTAGTAAAAGAAGAAAACAAAAAAGAAGAAGTAGGAGAGGTAGATGATGATGATTATCAAGAAGAACAAAAAAAAGAAGAAGAAGAAGGAGAAATCAAGAAGAAGTAGAGGAAGAAGAAGAAAAAGTAATAGAAGAATGAAACAAGAGGAAGAAGAAGAAGAAGAAGAAAAAGATGAAGTAGGAGGAGAAGAAGAAGGAGAAGAAAAATAAGAAGAAGAAAAGAAGATTTAGTAGAAGAAGATAAAGAAGAAGTAGTAGAAGTAGAAGAAAAAGAAGTAGAAGAAGAAGAAGAAAAAGTAGAAGAAGATGAAGATGATGATGAAGAAGAAGAAAAAATGCAAAATAAGAAGAAGAAGAAGAAGAATAAGAAGAAGAAGTAGTAGTAATAGAAGAAGAAGAAGAAGAAAAAGAAAAAGATGAATAAGTGGAAAAATAATACCTATAATAATAAGAAAAAGAAGAATAATAAGAAGAAGAATAGGAAGAAGAAGAATAAGAAGAAGAAGATGATGATGATGATGAAGAAAAAGAAGCTGAAAATGAAGAAGAAGAATAATAAGAGAAAGAAATAGAAGGAGAAGAAGAAGAAGAAGAAGAAAAAAAGATTTAATAGAAGGAGAAGAAAAAGCAAAACAGTAAGAAGAAGCAAAAGTAGTAGTAGAAGAATAGTAATAGAAGAAGAAGTAGTAGAAGAAGAAGTTGTAGAAGTAGTAGGAGAAGAAGAAGAAGAAGAAGAGTTAGATGATGATGATGATGATGATGATGATGAAGAAGAAGAAGAAGTAGAAGAAGCATAAAAGAAGCAAAAGAAGAAGAAGAAGAAGAAGAAGAATAAAAGAAGTAGAAGAAGAAGAAGAAGAAGAAGAGGAAGATGAAGTAGTAGAAGAAGGGTAAGAAGGAGGAGAAGGAGAAGAAGAAGAAGAAGAAAAAGAAGAAGAAGAAGAAGAAGAAGAAAAAGAAGAAAAAGAAAACGAAGAAGAGGAAGAAGAAAAGAAGATTTACTAGAAGAAGATGATGAAGAAGAAGTTGTAGTTGAAGTAGAGGAAGAAGTAGATGAAGAAGAATAAGAAGAAGAGGAGAAAGGAGAAGAAGTAGTAGTAGTAGAAGAAGAAGAAGAAGAAGAATAAGAAGATAAGAAGAAGAAGAATAAGAAGGAGAGGATGAAGAAGTTGAAAAAGAGGAAGAAGAAGAAGAAAATGAAGAATATTAATAAGTAGAAAATCAAGAAGAAGAAGAAGAAGAAGTAGAGGAAGATTAGGAAGAAGAAGAAGAATAAACGAAGAAGAAGAAGAAGAAGAAAAGAAGATTTAGTAGAAGAAGATGATGAATAAGAAAAAGAAGAAGCAGAAGGAGAAGAAGAAGAAGACGATGAAGAGAAGAAGAAGTAAAAGAAGAAGAAGAAGAAGAAGTAGATGATGATGAAGAAAAATAACAAGAAGAAGGAGATGAGGAGGAAGATGAAGAAGTAGAAGAAGAAGAAGAAGAAGCAGTAGAAGAAGAAGATGAAGAGGTAGAACAAGAAGAAGAAGAAGAGAAAGTAAAAACAGAAGAAGAAGAAGAAGAAGAAGATGAAGTAGAAGAAAAGGAAGAGGAATAAGAAGAAGAGGAAGATAAGGAAGAAGAGGAAGTGGAAGAAGAGGAAAAAGAGGAAGAAGAAGAAGAAGCAAAAGAAGAAGAAGAAGAAGAAGAAGAAATGAAAAAAGAAGTAGGAGAAGAAGAAGAAGAAGAATAAGAAGATGAAGAAATAGATGAAGAAGAAGACAAAAAAGAAGAAGAAAGGGGAAGAAGTAGAAGATGGTGGAAGAAGAAGAAGAAGAAGATCAAGAAGAAGAAGTAAAAAAAGAAAAGAAGAAGAAGAAGAGGAAGAGGAAGAAGCAGTAGTAGAAGAAGAAGAAGAAAATAAAGATGAAGAAGAAGGTGAAGGAGAAGAAGATGAAGAAGAAGAAAAGGAAGAAGAAGAAGAAGAACAAGAAGAAGGAGAAGAAAAAGAAGAAGAAGAAGAAGAAGAAGGTGAAGAAGAAGAGGAAGAAGAAGAAGAAGAAGAAGAAGAAGTGCAAGAAAAAGAAGAAGTAGAAGAAGAAGAAGAAGAGGAAGAAGAAGCTGAGGAAGTAGTAGAAGATGAAGTAAAAATAGAAGAAGAAGAAGAAAAGATGAATAAGTAGAAGAATAAGAAATAGTAGAAGAAGAAGAAGAAGATTATGATTATGATGATGATGACGAAGAAGGAGAAGAGGAGGAGGAAGAAGAGGAAGTGGATGAAGATAATCAAGAAGAAGAAGTACAAAAAGTAGAAGAAAGGGAAGATGAAGAAGAAGATGAACAATAAAAAGAAGTAGAAGAAGGGGAAGAAGAAGAAGAAGCAGAAAAAGAATAATAAGAGAAAGAGGAAGAGAAAGGAGAAGAATAAGATGGATAAGAAGAAGAAGAAGAAGAATAAGAAGTAAGAATAAAAAGAAGAAAAATTAGAAGAAGAAGAATGAATAAGAAGAAAAAGAATAATAAGAAGTAGAAAAAGAAGAATAAGAAGAAGAAGAACAAGAAGAAGAAGGGGAAAAAGAAGAAGAAGAAGAAAAAGATGTTGAAGAGGAGGCAGAAGAAGGCAATGAAGAGGAAGACGAAGAAGAAGAAGAAGAACATAAAGAAAATGAAGAAGATGAAGATGAGGAGGAGGAGGAAGAAGAAGTAGAAGAAGAAGAAGAAGAAAAAGAAGAAGAAGAAAAAGAAGAAAAGGAAGATGAAGAAGAAGAAGAAGAAGAGGAAGAAGAAAAAGAAGAAGAAGAAGAAGAAGAAGATGAAGAAGAAGCAGAAGAATTAAAAGAAGAAGGAGAAGAAGGAGAAGAAGAACGAGAAGATGGAGAAGAAGAATAAGGAGAAAGAGTAGAAGGAGAAGGGGAAGGAGGAGAAGAATGAGAAGAAGGAGAAGAAGAAGATGAAGATGAAGAAGAAGACAAAGAAGAGGAAGAATTAAAGAATTAGAAAAAGTAGTAGAAGACAAAGAAGAAGATGAAGAAGTAGAAGAAAAAGAAGAAGAAGAAGAAGTAGAAGAAGAAAACAATGAAGAAGAAGATGATGATGATGATGAAGAAGAGGAAAAAGAAGTAGAAGAAGAAGAAGAAGAAGAAGAAGAAGAAGAAGAGGAAGAAGAACAAGAAGAGGAAGAAGAAGAATAAGAAAAAGAAGATCAAGGGGAAAAACAAGCAGAAGAAGATGAAGAGAAAGAAGAAGAAGAAGAAGAAAAAGAAGAGGAGGAGGAAGAAGTTGAAGAATGAAGAATGAGGAAGGTGAAGAGGAAGTAGAAGAAGAAGAAAAAGAAGAAGAGGAAGAAGATAGGGAGAAAGAGGAAGAAGAAGAAGAAGAAGAAGAAGTAGGAGAAGAAGAAGAAACAGAAAAAAAAGAAGATGAAAAAGAAGAAGAAGAAGAAGGAGATGAAAAAGAAGCTAAAGAAGAAGAAGAAGATGAGGATGAAGAAGAGGAAGAAGAAGTAGAAGCAGTAGAAGAAGTTGAAGGAGAAGAATAAGAAGAAGAAGAAAAAGAAGATGGAGAGAAAGAAGAGGAAGAAGTAAAAGAAGAAGAAGAAGTGGAAGAAGAACAAATAGAAGAAGAAGATGATGATGATGTAAAGGAAGGAGAAGATGAAGAAGAAGAAGTAGAAGAAGAAGAAGAAGAAGAAGAACTAGAAGAATGAACAAGGAGAAGAAGAAGTAGAAGAAGAAGAAGATGGAATAGAAAATGGAGAAGAAGATGGAGAAGAAGAAGAAGAAAATGAAGAAGAAAAAAGAAAAGAGGAATAAGAAGAATAGAAGAAGAAGAAGAAGGGGAAGAAGGAGAAGGAGTAGAAGGACAAGAAGGAGAAGGAGAAAAAGAAGAAGGAGAAGAAAGAGAAGAAGAAGACGGAGAAGAAGGAGAAGGAGAAGAAAGATAGGAAGAGGAGAAAAAGGAGTAGGAAGAGAAGAATAAGGAGAAGAAGGAGAAGAACGAGAAGGAGGAACAAAAGAAAGAGAAGAAGGAGAAGAGGAAGAAGAAGAAGAAGAAGAAGATGAAGACGAAGAAGAAGAAGAAGATGAAGAAGACAAAGAAGATGATGATGATGATGAAGAAGAAGAAGTTGAAGGAGAAGGAAAAAAAGTTGAAGAAGTAGAAGTAGAAGACTAAGATGAAGAAGAATGAGAAAGAGAAGGAGGAGGAGAAAAAGAATGAGAAGAAGGATAAAGTGAAGGAGAAGAAAGAGAAGAGGAAGAAGGAGGAGTGGAAGAAGATGAGAAGAAGAAGAATAAAAAGAAGAAGAAGAAGAAGTGGAAAAGGAAGAAGAGGAAGAAGAAGAAGAACAACAACAAAAAAGAAGAAGGAGAAGAAGGAGAAGAAGAAGAAGGAGAACAAGGAGAAGAAGAAGAAACAGAGAGAGAAGAAGGATAAGACGGAGGAGGAGGAGGAGGAGTAGGAGAAGAAGGAGAAGAAGGAGGAACAGATGAATGGTAAAAGGGAGAAAGAGAAGGA
>JAIUJO010003522.1:15000-22500 GCA_023846275.1 Vanilla planifolia | reverse complement strand
AGAAGAAAAAGAAGTAGGGCAAGGAGGAGGAGAAGATGGAGTCGGAGAAGTAGTAGAAGGAGTTGGATAAGATGGAGAAAAAGGAGAAGAAGAAGTGCAACAATTAGAAGATGATGAGGAAGAAAAAAATAGAAGACGAAGAAGAATATGAAGAAGAACATGATGAAGAAGTTGAAGAAGAATGCAAAGAATAATAGGAAGAAGAAGAAGATGATGACGATGAAGATGAAGGCAAAGACGAAGTAGTTGGAAAAGAAGAAGAAAAAGAAGAACAAGAAGAAGACGAAGATGAGGAAGAAGTAAAAGATGAAGATGATGAAGAAGAAGAAGAAGAAGTAGAAGAAGAAGAAGAATAATACAAAAATAAGAAAAATAACAAAAAAAAGAATAAGAAGAATAAGAAGAAGAATAAGAGGAATAAGAAGAAGCAAAAGGAGAAGAAGAAGAAGAAGTAGAAGAAGAGGAAGATGAAAAAGAAGAAGCATAAGAAGAAGAAGAAGACGAGGAAGGAGAAGAAGGAGAAGAAGAAGATGGAGAAGAAAGAGAAGAAGAAAAAGAAAAAAGAGAAAAAGGAGATGGTGAAGGAGAAGGAGAAGAGAAAGAAGAAGATGAAGAAGAAGTAGAAGTAGGAGTAAAAGAAGAAGAAGAAGATGAAGGAAAAGAAGAAGAAGAGAAAGAAGAAGGAGAAGGAGAAGAAGAAAAGACAAAGAAGGAGAAGAAGAGGAGGAAGAAGAACAAAAAGAGGTAGAAGAAGAAGAAAAAGAAGATGAAGAAGAAGGAGAAGAAGAAGAAAAAGTAGAGGAAGAAGCGAAGGAAGAAGAACAAGAGGGAGAGGAACAAGAAGTAGAAGAAGTAGAAGATTGAGAAGAAGAAGTAGGGGAAGATGGAGAAGAGGAAGAAGAAGAAGAAGAAAAAGAAGATCAAGGAGAACAAGAAGGCAAAGAAGGAGAAGAAGGAGAAGGAGGAGAAGAAGAAGAACGAGTAGAAGAAGACAAGAAGAAAGAGAAGGAGATGAAGAAGATAAAGAAGAAGAAGAAGAAGAGGAAGAAGAAGAAAAAGAAGAAGAAGAGGAAGATGAGGAAGAGGAAGAAGAAGAAGAAGCAGAAGAAGAAGAAGAAGAAGAGGAAGAAGAAGGAGGAGGAGAAGAAGAAGAAGAAGGAGTAGAAGAAGAAGAAGAAGGAGAACAATGAGAAGAAGAGGATGGAGAAGAAGGAGAAGAAGGAGAAAAAGAAGAAGAAGAAGAAGGAGAAGGGTATGGAGAAGAAGAAGAAAAAAGAAGAAGAAGAAGACGATGATGTTGAAGAAGAAGAAGTAGAAGAGGATTAACAAGAATAAGAGAAAGAAGAAGAAGGAGAAGAAGAAGAAACTTAAGAAGAGAAAGAACAAGAAGAAGAAAAAGAAGATAAAGAAGAAGAAGAGGAAGAAGAAGAAGAAGAAGAAGGTGAAGAAGAAAGAAAAAGAAGAGGAAGTAGAAGAAGAAGAAGAAGAAGAAAAGCGGAGGAAGAATAAGAAAGAGAGGAAGAAGAAGAAGAAAAAGGAGATGGAGAAGTAGGAGAAGAAGAAGAGCAAGAAGAAGAAGAAGAAGAAGAGGAAGAGGAATAAGAAGAAGAAGAAGAAGAAGAAAAGGAAGAAGAAGACGAAGATGTAGAAGAAGAAAAAGTAGAAGGGGAAGTAGAAGAAGAAAAAGAAAAAGACGAAGAAGAAAAATTACAAGAAGAAAAAAGAGAATGAGAAGAAGAAGACGAGGAGGAAGAAGAACAAGAACAAGAATAAGAAGAAGAATAAGAGGGAGAAGAAGAAGAAGAGGGAGAAGGGTAAGAGGAAGGAGGAGCAAGAGAAGATGGAGTTGAAGAAGAAGGAGAAGAAGGAGAAGTAAGACAATGAGGTAGAGAAGAAGAAGGAGTTGGAGAAGGAGTTTTAGAAGGAGAAAAAAGGGAAGAAGAAGTAGAAGAATAAGAAGAGGAAGAAGAAGAAAATGAAGAAGAAGACGAAGACGAAGAAGAAGAAGACAAAGAAGAAGATTGGGAAGAATGCAAAGAAGAAGAAGAAGAAAATGATGATAAAGAAGAAGGCAAAGATGAAGTAGAAGGAAAAGAAGAAGCAAAAGAAGAAGTGGAAGAAGAAGAAGAAGAAGAAGAAGAAGAAGAAGAAGAAGAAGAAGTAGAAGTAGAAGAATACAAAAAATGGAAAGAAGAAGAATATGAAGAATAAAGAGAAGAAGAAGTACAAGAAGAAGAAAAAGAAGAAAAAGAAGTTTAAGAAGAAGAAGAAGAAGATGAAGAAGAAGAATAATAATAAGAAGAAGAAGAATAATAATAAGAAGAAGAAGAAGTAGTAGTAGTATTAGTAGCAGTAGTAGTTGTAGTAGTAGTAGCATAGTAGAAGTAGAAGAAAAAGAAGAAGAATAGGAAGAAGAAGAAGAAGAGGAACAAGAAGGCAAAGAAGAACAAGAAGAAGAAGAAGAGGAATAAGAAGAAGAACTAAAAGAAAAAGAAGAAGAAGAAGTAGTAGAAGTAGAAGAAGAGGAGGAAGAAGAATAAGAGGGAGAAGAAGAAGAAGAAGAAGAAGAAGAAGAGGAAGAAGGAGAAGTAGAAGAAGTAGAAGAAGAAGAAGAATACGATGAATTAGAAGAAGGACAAGAAGAAGAATTAGAAGAAGAAAGAAAGGAAGAAAGACAAGAAGAAGGTGAAGAAGAAGAAGATGATGAAGAAGAAGAAGAAGATCAAGAAGAAGAAGGGGAAGAATGAGAAGAAGAAGAAAGAGAAGATGAAGAAGAACGAGATGCAGGAGAATGAAAAGAAAGAGAAAAAGGAGAAGGAGAAGCATGTGAAGAAGAAGAAGAAGAAGTAGAAGAGTAGGAAGAATTAGAAGAGGTAGAAGATGACGAAGATGCAGACGAAGAAGAGGAAAAAGAAGAAGAAGAAGAATGACATGAAGAAGAAGGAGAAGAAGAAGGGGCAGAAGGGGAAGGAGGAGATAGAGAAGGTGGAGTTGAAGGAGAAGTAGAAGAAAAAGAAGTAAGACAAGGAGGAAAAGAAGAAAGAGGAGTTAGAGAGGTAATAGAAGGAGTTGGAGAAGAATGAGAAACAGAAGAAAAAGAAGTACAAGAAGAAGAAGAAGAAGAACAAAAAATAGAAGACAGAAGAATATGAAGAAGAACACAAAATAAAAGTTGAAGAAGAATGCAAAGAAGAACAGGAAGAAGAAGAAGAAGATGACAATGAAGAAGAAGGAAAAGCGAAGTAGTTGGAAAAGAAGAAGAAGAAGAAGAACCAAAAGAAGAGGACAATGAGGAAGAAGTAAAAGAGTAAGAATAAGAAGAAGAAGAACAAGTAAAAGAAGTAGAATAAGACAAAAAATAAGAAAAATAAGAAAAAGAAGAATAAGAAGAATAAGAAGAAGAATAAGAGGAATAAGAAAAAGCAAAAGAAGAAGAAGAAAAGGAAGAAGAAGAAGAAGAGGAAGATGGAGAAAAAGAAGCATAAAAAGAAGAAGAAGAAGAAGAAGAGGAAGGGGAAGAAGGAGAAGAAGAAGATAGAGAAGAGGGAGAAGAAGGAGAAGAAGAGAAAGAAAAAAGGAGAAGAAGAAGGTGGAGAAGCAGTAGAAGAAGAGAAAGAAGAAGAAGAAGAGGAAGATGAGGAAGAAGAAGAAGAGGAAGATGAGGAAGAAGAAGAAGAGGAAGAAGAAGAGGAGGAAGAAGAAGAAGAGGAAGAAGAAGAGGAGGAAGAAGAAGAGGAAGAAGAAGTAATAGTACAAGAAGAAGAAGAATAAGAAGATAAAGAAAAAGGAAAAGAAGAAAAAAAGGAGGAGGAGAAGAAGAAGAAGAAGAAGAAAAGACAAAGAAGGAGAAGAAGAAGTGGAAGAAGAACAAAAAGAAGTAGAAGATGAATAAGAATAAGAATAAGAAGAAGAAGAAGAAGAAGAAGAAAAAGAAGAGGAAGAAGAAGTGGGAGAGGAACTAGAAGTAGAAGAAGTAGAGGAAGGAGAAGAAGAAGTAGAAGAAGAAGGAGCAGAAGGAGAAGAAGAAGAAGAAGAAGAAGAAAAAGGTGATCAAGGAGAAGAAGGAGGCAAAGAAGGAGACATAAAAGAAGAAGAAGAAGGAGAAGAAGGAGGAGAAGAAGAAAACCAAGTAGAAGAAGTCAAGAAGAAAGAGAAGAAGATGAAGAAGATGAAGAAGAAGAAGAAGAAGAAGAAGAAGAAGGAGAAGAAGAAGAAGAGGAAGATGAAGATGAGGAAGGGGAGGAGGAAGAAGAAGATGGAGAAGGAGAAGAAGAAGTAGGAGGAGGAGGAGGAGGAGGAGTAGAAGAAGAAGAAGAAGAAGGAGAACAAAGAGAAGAAGAAGATGGTGAAGAAGGAGAAGAAGGACAAAAAGGAGAAAGAGAAGAAGAAGAAGAAGGAGGAGATGGGTATGGAGAAGAAGAAGATGAAAAAGAAGAAGAAAAATATGATGAAGAAGAAGAAGAAGAAGAGGAAGAAGAAGAAGAAGAAGAAGGAGAAGAAGAAGCTGAAGAAGGGAAAGAATAAGAAGAAGAAGAAGAAGAAGAAGAAAAGGAAGATAAAGAAGAAGATGAAGAAGAAGAAGAAGAAGAAGAAAAGAGGATGAAAAATAAGGAGGAGAAGAAGAAGAAGAAAAAGGAAAAGAAGGTTAAAAAGAAGAAGATGATGAAGCAAAAGACAAGGCAGAAGAAAAAAAAGAAGACAAAGAAGAACAAGAGGATGAGGAAGAAGAAGAAGAAGATGAAGAAGATGAATAGGAAGAAGAAGAAGAAGAAGAAGAAGAAGAGGAAGAGGAAGAAGAAGAAGTAGAAGAAGAAGAGGAAGAATAAAAGGTGAAGTAGAAGAGGAAGAAGAAGAAGATGAAGAAGAAGTAGAAGAATAAGGAAAGAAGAAGGAGAAGTAGAACAGTAACAAGAAGAAGAAGAAGAAGGAAATGAAGAAGGAGAAGAAGAAGAAGAAGAAGAGGAAGGATAAGAAGAAGAAGAAGAAGAAGAAGAAGAAGAAGAAGGGGAGGAATGAGAAGAAGCAGAAAGGGAAGATGGAGAAGATCGAGATGTAGGTGAAAGAAAAGAAAGAGAAAAAGGAGATGGAGGAGTAGGAGAAGAAGAAGACCAAGAAGAAAAAGAAGAAGAGGAAGAGGATGAAGAATAGGAAGAAGAAGAAGCGGAGGATGAAGAAGAGGAAGAAGAAGACGAATTTGTAGAAGAAGAAAAGTAGAAGGGGAAGAAGAAAAAGAAAAAGTAAAAGATGAAAAATAACAAGAAAAAGGAGATTTATAAGAAGAAGAAGAGGAGGAAGAAGAAGAAGAACAAGAACAAGAAGAACAAGAAGAACAAGAAGAACAAGAAGAAGGAGAAGAAGGAGAGGGAGAAGGGGAAGAGGAAGGAGGATAAAAAGAAGATGGAGTTGAAGAAGAAGGAGAAGTAAGAGAAGTAAGACAAGGAGGTATAGAAGAAGGAGAAGGAGTTGGAGGAGGAAAAGAAAGAAGAAGAAGAAGAAGAAGAAGAAGACGAAGAAGAAGAAAAGGAAGAATAAAAAGAAGAAGAAGAAGAAGAAGATGAAGAAGAAGATAAAGAAGAAGGCAAAGATGGAGTAGTAGGAAAAGTAGAAGTAGAAGAAGAAAAAGAAGAAGACCAAAAAGTAAAAGATGATGAAGAAGACACAGAAGAAGATGAAGAAGAAGAAATAGTAGAAGATGAAGAATACAAAAAATAGAAAGAAGAAGATTAAGAAGAATAAGAACAATAAAAAGAAGTAGAAGAACTAAAAGAATAATAATAATAAGAAGAAGATGATGAAGAAGAAGATGATGTAGAAGAAGAAGAATAATAACAAGAAGAAGAAGAAGAAGAAGAAATAGTAGTAGTAGTAGTAGCAATAGTAATTGTTGTAGTAGTTGTATAATAGATGTAGAAGAAGAAGAAGAAGCAAAAGAAGAAGAAGAAGAAGAAGAAGAAGAAGAATAGGAAGAAGAAGAAGAAGAGGAACAAGAAGGCGAAGAGGAACAAGAAGAAGAAGAAGAGGAAGAAGAAAATGTTGAAGAATAAGAAGAAGAACTAAAAGAAAATGAAGAAGAAGAAGAAGAAGAAGTAGAAGTGGAAGAAGAGGAGGAAGAAGAATAAGAGTGAGAAGAAGAAGAAGAAGAGGAAGAAAAAGAAGTTGAAGAAGTAGACGACGAAGAAGAAGAAGAAGAAGACGATGAAGAAGAAGAAGAATACGATGAAGTAGAAGAAGGATACGAAGAAGAATTAGAAGAAGAGGAAGGAAAGGAAGAAGGACAAGAAGAAGGTGAAAAAGAAGGAAAAGAAGAAGAAGAAAATCAAGAAGAAGAAAGAGAAGAAGGAGAAAACAAAGAAAGAGGAGAAAGAAGGAAAGGGGAAGAAGTGAAAGAAGAAGAAGGAAAAGGAGAAGAAGAAGATGATAATGAAGAATAAGTAGAAGAAGTAGAGGAAGAAGAAGAAGAAGAAGAAGAAGAAGAAGGATGTGGAGAAGAAGAAGAAGATTAAAAAGAAGAAGTAGAAGAAGGAAAAGAAGAAGAATAATAATAAGAGAAGGAAGATGAAAAAAAAGAAGTAGAAGAAGAAAAAGGAGAAGAAGAAGTAGAAGAAGAAAAAGGAGAAGAAGAAGGAGTAGAAGAAAAAGAAAAGTAAGAGGAAGTACTAGAAGAAGAAGAATAATAATAATAAGAATAAGAAAAAGAAGAAAAAGAAGAAGAAGGAGAAGAGAAGAGGAAGAAAAAGAAAAAAAGAGGAAGAAGAAGAAGAAGAAGAGGAAGAAGAAGAAGAAGAAGAGGAAGAAGAAGAACAAAAAGACGACGAAGAAGAAGAAGAAGAAGAGGAAGATGAAGAAGAGGAAGAAGAAGAAAGAATAATAATAATAATAATAATAACAATAATAATAAAATTAATAAGAGGAAGAAGAAGAAGAAGATGAAAAAGAAGAAGAGGATGAAGAGGAAAAAGAAGAAGAAGAACAAAAGGTTGAAGAAGAAGAGCAAGAAAGGAAGAAGATGAAGAAGAAGAAGAAGACGAGGAAGAAGAAGAAAAAGAAGTTGAAGAACATAAAGAAGGCAAAGAACATGAAGAAGAAGAAGAAGAAGAAGATGGAGAAGAAGCAAAAGAAGAAGAAAAAGAAGAAAGAGAAGAAGAAAAAGGAAAGAAAAAGAAAAAGGAGATGAAGAAGAAGAAGGAGAAGAATAAGAAGAAGATGAAGGAGAAGAAGGACAAAGAGAAGAATGAGAAGAAGGAGAGGAAGGGGAAAGAGAAGGAGAAAAAGGAGGAGTAGTAGAAGACGCAGAAAAGAAGAAAAAGAAAAAGAAGAGGAAGAAGAAGAAGAAGAAGATAAAAAACTTGAAGTAGAAGAAGACGAAGTACAAGATAAAGTAGTAGTAGTAGAAGAAGAACCAGAAGTGGAAGAAGAAGACATCGAAGAAGAGGAAGAAGATGAAGAAGAAGAAGAGCAAAAAGAGGAAAAAGAGGAAGAAGAAGAACAAGAAGAGGAGTA
>JAIUJO010003522.1:0-2500 GCA_023846275.1 Vanilla planifolia | reverse complement strand
GGAAAGAAGGAGATGGAGAAGGAGAAGAAGAAGAAGAAGGCAAAGAAGAACGAGAAGAAGAAGAAGAAGAAGAAGAAGAAGAAGAAGAAGAAGGAGAAGAAGAAAAAGCACAAGGCAAAGAAGAAGGAGAAGAAGAAGAAGAGGAAGGAGAAGGAGAAGAAGGAGGTGGTGGAGGAGAAGAAGAAGAAGAAGAAGAAGAAGAAGAAGAAGAAGGAGATGAAGAAGAAGGGGAAGAAGAAGAAAAAGAAAGAGAAGAAGAAGAAGAAGAAGAAGAAGAAGGAGAAGAAGAATGCGAAGAAGAAGAAGAAGAAGAATGAGAAGAAGAAGAAGAAGAAGAAGATGAAGAAGAAGGAGAAGTAGAAGAAGAAGAAGAAGAAGGAGTAGGAGAAGAAGAAGAATAAGAAGAATAACAAGGAGAGCAAGAAGAAGAAGAAGAAGAAGGAGACGAAGAAGAAGAAGATGAAGAGGAAGGAGAAGAAGAAGAAGTTGTAGAAGAAGAAGGAGGAGGAGCAGGATGAGAAGAAGGAAAAGAAGTCGAAGAAGAAGACGAACAAAAAGATGGAGAAGAAGAAGATGGAGCAGAAGTAGAAGAAGGAGAAGAATAAGAAGAAGAAGAAGAAGAAGAAGGAGGAGGTGGTGAAGAAGAAGAAGAACGAGAAGAAGGAGAAGCAGAAGAAAAAGAAGCAGAAGGAGAACCAGAAGAAGGACAAGAAAAAGAAGAAAAAGGGGAAGAAGAAGAATAAGAAGAAAAAGAAGAAGAAGAAGAAGGTAAAGAAGAATGAGAAGGGAAAGAAGGAGAAAAAGAAGAAGAAGAAGGAGGAGGAGAACAAGAAGAGAAGGAGAAGAAGAAGAAGGAGAAGGAGAAGAAGTAGGAGAAGAAGAAGGAGAAGAAGAAGAAGAAGAAGAAGAAGGAGAAGAAGAAGGGGAAGAAGAAGAATAATAATAATAAGAATAACCAGAAGGAGAAGAAGAAGAAGAAGAAGAAGTAGAAGGAGAACAAGAAGGAGGAGGAGGAGAAGAAGAAGAAGAAGAAGAAGAAGAAGAAGAGGAAGAAGAAGGAGAAGAAGAAAACGAAGAAGGAGTAAAAGAAGAAGCAGATGGAGAAGGAGGAGGAGGAGAAGAAGAAGAAGAAGAAGAAGAATGAGAGGAAGAGGAAGAATGAGAAGAAGGAGAAGAAGGAGAAGAAGAAGAAGGAGGAGAAGAAGAAGTAGACTGAGAAGAAGAAGAAGATGAAGAAGAAGAAGAAGAAGAAGAAGTTGTAGTAGTAAAAGAAGAAGAAGAAGAAGGAGTAGGAGAAGAAGAAGAAAAAGAAGAGGAAGAAGGAGAAGAAGGAGAAGGAGAAGAAGAAGAAGTAGAAGAAGAAGGAGAAGAAGAAGAAAAAGATGAAGGAGAAGAAGATGAAGAAGGACATGAAGGTGAAGTGAAAGAAGAAGAAGAATAACATGAATAAGGAGAAGAAGTAGAAGAAGAAGGAGAAGTAGAGGGAGATGATGAAGAAGAAGAAGAACAAGAAGATGAAGAAGAAGGAGAAGAAGGAGGAGGACAAGAAGAAGAAGAAGAAGAATGAAAAGTGAAGAAAATAAAAAGGAGAAAAAGGAGGAGAAGAAGAAGAGATGAAGAAGAAGAAGGAGAAGAAGAAGGAGAAGGATAAGAAGAAGGAGAAGAAGAAGTAGGTGAGAAGTAGGAGAAGATGGTGAAGTAGGATAAGAAGAAGGTGTAGAATAAAAGAAGATGAAGCAGAAAAAGAAGTGGATGGAGAAGGAGGAGAAGAAGAAGAATAATAAGAAGAAAGAGAAGAAGAAGAAGAAGAAGAAGAAGAATAAGAAGAAGAAGATGGAGAAGAAGAAGGAGAAGATGGGGAAGAAGAAGAAGAAGAAGATGAAGAAGGAGAAAACGAAGAAGGAGGAGAAGAAGGGCAAGAAGAAGATGAAAGAGAAGAAAGAGAATCAGTAGAAGGGGAAGAAGAAGAAGAAGAAGAAGAAGAAAAAGAAGGAGAAAAAGAAGGAGAAAAAGGAGGAGAAGAAGAAGAAGAAGAAGAAGAAGGAGAAGAAGAAGAAGAAGAAGAAGGAGAAGAAGAAGGAGGAGGAGGGGAAGAAGTAGAAGAAGATGATGATGATGATGAGAAGAAGAAGGAGAAGAAGGAGAAGTAGAAGAAGAAGATGGAGGAGAAGAAGAAGGAGAAGGAGAAGAAGAAGAAGAAGAAGAAGAAAGAGAAGAAGAGAAGAAGAAGAAGAAGAAGAAGAAGAAAGAAAAAGGAGAAGAAGAAGAAGAAGAAGAAGATGATGATGATGATGAGAAGAAGGAGAAGAAGAAGAAGGAAAAGAACATGAAGTAGAAGAAGGGGAAGAAGAGGATGGAGAATAAGAAGAAGAAGAAGAAGAAGATGGAGAAGAAGAAGAAGAAGAAGGTGAAAAAGAAGTAAAAGGAGAAGAACAAGAAGGAGAAGAAGAAGGAGAAGAAGAAGAAGAAGAAAAAGAAGAAGAAGAAGAAGAAGAAGAAG
>JAIUJO010003009.1:40000-42190 GCA_023846275.1 Vanilla planifolia | reverse complement strand
CGAAGAAGACGGAGGAGAAGAAGAAGGAAGAGAAGAAGTAGAAGAAGAAGAAAGAGAAGAAGAAGAAGAAGAGAAAAAGGAGAAGAAATATGAAGAAGTTGAAGAAGGAGAAGGAGAAGAAGAAGAGGAAGAAGGAGGAGGAGAAGAAGAAGTAAAATAAGGAGAAGGAGCAGAAGGAGAAGAAGAAGTAGAAGAAGCGGAAGGAGAGGAGGAAAAAGAAGAAGAAGAAGAAGAAGAAGAAGGAGAAGGAGAAGGAGAAGGAGAAGATGAAGGAGAAGAAGAAGAAGGAGAAGGAGAAGGAGAAGCTGAAGAAAAAGGAGAAGAAGATGGACAAGTAGAAGAAGGAGAAGGAGAAGAAGAAGAGGAAGGAGGAGGAGAAGAAGAAGTAGAATAAGGAGAACAAGCAGAAAGAGAAGAAGAAGTAGAGAAGCAGAAGGAGAGGAAAAAGAAGAAGAAGAAGAGGAAGAAGGAGAAGGAGAAGGAGAAGGAGAAGAAGAAGGAGAAGAAGAAGAAGTAGAAGAAGAAGAAGAAGGAAAGAAGCAGAAGAAGAAGAAGAGGAAGAAGAGAGAAGAAGAAGAAGAACAAGAGGAAGAGGAAGGAGAAGAAGAAGAATAATAAGAAGAAGAAGAAAAAGAAGGAAAAGAAGAAGAAGAAGAAGAAGGAAAAAAAGAAGAAGATGAGGAAGAAGAAGATGGAGAAGATGAAGATAGAGAAGGAGAAGGAGAAGGAGAAGAAGAAAAAGTAGAAGAAGGTGAAGAAGGTGAATAAGGAGAAAGAGAAGAACAAGAAGAAGAAGAAGAACAAGAAAAAGAAGAACAAGAAGGAGAAGGAGAAGAAGGAGTAAAAGAAGAAGATGAAGAAGAAGAAGAACAAGAGGGAGATTAAAAAGAAGAAGAAGAAGAAGGAGAAGAAGGAGTAGGAGACAAAAAAGGTGAAGAAGGAGAAGAAGAAGAAGTAGGAGAAGGAGAAGAAGAAAGAGAAGAAGAAGAAAGAGAAGGAGAAGAAGAAGAAGTAGTAGTAGAAGGAAAAGAAGAAGAAGAAGAAGAAGGGGAAAGAAGAACAAGAAGAAGAAGGAGAAGGAGAAGGAGATGGAGAAGAAGAAGAAGAAGAAGAGGAAGAAGAAGAAGAAGGAGAGGAAGAAGAAGAAGAAGAAGAAGAGGAAGAAGAAGATGAAGGAGGAGATGAAGAACAGGAAGGAGAAGGAGAAGAAGGAGAAGAAGAAGAAGAAGAAGTGGAAGAAGAAGAAGAAGAAGAAGGAGAAGAAGAAGAAGGAGAAGTAGGAGGAGGAGGAGGAGGAGGAGGAGGAGGAGAAAAAGAAGAAATAGAAGAAGAGAAGAAGAAGAAGAAGAAGAAGAAGATGAAGAAGAAGAAGAAGGAAAAGAAGAAAAAGAAGAAGGAGAAGAAGAAGAGAGATAGAGGAAAAGGAAGAAGGAGAAGGAGAAGAAAATGGAGAAGAAGAAGAAGAAGGAGAAGAAGAAAGATGAAGATGAAGAAGAAGAAGAAGAAGAAGAAGATGAAGAAGTAGAAGAAGAAGAAGAAGCAGACAAAGAAGGAGAAGAGGAAGAAGAAGGAAGGAGAAGGAGAAGAAGAAGGAGAAGAAGAAGAAGAAGGAGGAGAAGGAGAAGGAGAAGAAGAAGCAGAAAGAGAAGGAGATGCAGAAAGTAAAGAAGCAGTAGGGGAAGAAGAAGAAGGAGAAGGAGACGGAGGAGAAGAAGAAGAAGAGGAAGAAGAAAAAGAAGAAGAGCAAGAAGAAGAAGAAGAAGGAGAGGGAGAAGAAGAAGGAGAAGAAGATGAAGAAGAAGAAGAAGAAGTGGGAGGAGAAGAAGAAGGAAAAGAAGAAGAAGAAGAAGAAGAGGAAGTAGAAGGAGAAGAAGAACGAGAAGAAGAAGGAGGAGAAGAAGAAGTAGAAGAGGAAGAAGAAGAGGAAGAAGAAACAGAAGAAGAGGAAGAAGAAAAAGGAGAAGATGAAGATAAAGAAGAAGACGAAGGCGAAGAAGAAGAGAAGAAAAAGAAGAAGAAGATGATGAAAAAGAAGTAGAAGAAGGAGAAGTAGAGCAAGAGGAAGAAGAAGGAGAAGAAGAAGAATAATAAGGAGAAGGAGAAGAAAAAGAAGAAGACGAAGAAGAAGGAGAAGAAGAAGGAGAAGGAGAACAATGAATAAAAGAAGAAAAAGAAGAAGAAGAAGAAGAA
>JAIUJO010003009.1:32500-35000 GCA_023846275.1 Vanilla planifolia | reverse complement strand
TTTCGTTCGGCGAGGAGCTGCGGTTGATCGCGTGCGAGCTTCACCGTCGTCGGCGAGCAAAGGTAGGAAATTCAGATTTAAATCAGTTATTTAGCAAATTAAAAATATGGATTATTTTGCAAATAGCTACTTGAGCATGCAGATATGGGTTTTTGGAATTGATTAATGCAATTTATTGATTTTAGCATTTTAGGGTTTTCTTTTTTTATGAAGAAGAATATATATATATTCCGTCGAATTAGAATTTCTGTGCATAGAAGCATGCCTTAGGTTTTGATATTATCATATTGCCATTATTCAGGTTATCTGAATGCTAGAATGATTTTAATTTCATGAATTGGCATAGCCGGATCGGACAACACTTCGGCGAAAATTTTTGCATGGACATCTAGCTTCGCGACTTGATTATATGAAATTTTAGGCTAGTACGAGCTTTAGGCTAGCGTCCCCTTGCGTTCGGTCGCCGGAAATCGACGGGGAAAACGGAGATTTTCGGAAAGTCGACGGTTAGGATTTCGTGGGCGACGGGCGAAGGAAGGGGATGAATTAGGGCTAATTAGGGATTAGTCTGATTATTAAGTGAATAATTATATTAATTATTAATATTTATATGTTAAGCGTCGGTCCGAATTCGGATTATTAACTTCGGCCGGCGGGGTTCTCGGCTCAGCGCGTAAGGGTTCCGAACCGGCGACGAGAACCGGTTCAGGGGAAGTGCGGCGCGGATGAGAGAGAAGCGGAGGAAAAAAATTAATTCGGAAATTAATCCGAATTTTCAGAAAAAGGATATGTGGATTTTAAATTCGAAAATTTATTCCGAATTTCAGAAAATGGATAAAGGGCGGAAATTGATTTTGGAATTTAAAATTTCCTGAAGTGAGGAAGAGGTGATTTTTGGAAATCACGTAGCCAAGTTGAAATTGACTGTTGAAAATTACCCATATATTCAGTGCAGCTGGATTAGTTGGAAGGAAGTGTGACACTTGGGTGCTACCAGAATAGTCAGAATTTTGGTACAGTTTGTGTTGCTTGGATGGCAATGACATGGATTGAGTCAGTTTACTCAGTGTTGGCATATTTCATGGATTGGCATATTGGACCGGACTACTATAGGCCCTATATGATGTTTTAGGGTAGTTGTGGTAGGTAACTGTGCGGTACAGACTTAGCTTCCACAGTATACATGTGGACTGGTATGCGCCTTGTTGTATCTGGACACATGTTGCCGAATCTTGGAGTTAGAGCTTGGCAATGACTGTAGAGGCGTGGCGTCTACGGAAATTGTTGGGAGAGGACTTCTTGGGACGGTGGCTGAGTCGATCTCTTCTGGTCCATGAGTGTAGGCCTGTGCGCCTGAGAGTGGCAGTGGCAGGGGTGACTCGTCGTGGCTAGCCAAGTGTGTAGGCCTACGTGCCTGAGGGTGGCAGGGGTGTCTCACGTTGGCTAGAGATCTATGTGACTGGTTCTGTCTATAGTCTCCAGGAGATTGATTGACGAGAGACGCTGCGGTGTCGGGTGCCATGCGTGCGCAGAGATGGGCGTGTCCCGCTGGCATGCTGCTGCTTAGGCGCCATGCGTGCACAGAGATGGGCGTGTCCCGCTTGCATGCTGCCTGGGAGCACAGAGGAGAGCTACTCTGGTGTGACTGGGGGTGACCGTGGTTGGTTAGAGTCTAGGACTGAGAGTGCCTTTCCACTTTACATTATTATGCTGTATTTCTATACTCTTGCTATTATCCTTCTCTTGCATGAGAGTTTTTTTTACTAGCTGTCTTTCCTACTGAGCGTAGCTCATTCCTTTATTATCTATATTTTTCCAGTGGCTCGGCAGACTTGACGCCACCCAGCTTTAGGTGGGATCGTGATCAGTAGGCTAGTGGAGGAGATCTGATCTGTGATTTTCTGAGACATTCTGGTTAGTTGATTGTTGCTGTTGGATGTATTCAGTGAGACTGTTATTCTTATGTCTTGTATTATGTGAGGGTGATTCTGACTCATGTACTCGGATGGATGATGTGGTATTTGATGGACTGTGATTTTTCATGAGTTACATTTGTATACACTATCTTATTTTCTATCTTGACGGTATGGTGTGTGGAGTGCCATTTCATATCGGTGGATGTTATATTATTTTTTTGTTGATGGTGAGGTCATTACATGACTATGGAACTTAACCTTGGGGGTTCAGACTTCTATTAGATCGGTTCTCCTACCGGTATGGGTTAGGAGTATTGGGTCTAGTAGGAGTAACATTGCGCGAGTTCATCAGTTAATTCAGGAGTCATGAACCTGATTTGATGGTGTGCCCGGGAGATGGGATCCACATAGTTAAGGAAAGTAGGTGTGTAATGATGTGTTATATCCTATGTTTTTTGTAGGCTACTCAGGTTGGTATGAGACGATCTGAGCTGTCTATATGTAAAAAAAAAAAAAAAATGGGGTGTAATAAGAAGAAGGAGAAGGAGAAGAATGAGAAGAATAAGAACAAGAAGTAGAAGAGG
>JAIUJO010003436.1:37500-42191 GCA_023846275.1 Vanilla planifolia | reverse complement strand
GAAGTAGATGCAGAAGAAGACATAGAAGAAGAAGAAAAGGAAGAAGCTAGAGAAGAAGAAGAAAAGGAAGAAGAGGAAGATGCTAGAGAAGAAGAAGAATAGGAAGAAGAAGAAGTAGAGGATGAAGAAGATGAAGTAGAAGAAGTAGAAGAAGATGAAGAAGAAGTAGAAGAAGAGGAAGAAGAAGAACAATATGAAGAAGAAGAATAAAGAGAAGAACAAGGATAAGAAGAAGAAGAAGATGACGAGAAAGAAGAACAAGGATAAGTAGAAGAAGAAGAAGAAGAAAAAGAAGAAGAAGAAGAAGAAGGAGAAGAGAAAGAAGATGAAAAAGAACAACAAAAAGAAGAAGAAGAAGAAGAAGTAGAAGAAGAAGAACAAGAAGTACAAAAGGAAGAAAATGAAGGAGAAGAAGAAGAAGAAGAAGAAGAATAAGAAGAAGGAGAACGAGAAGAAGGGGAAGAAGAGGAAGAGAAAGAAAAAGAAATAAAAGAGGAAGAAGAAGAAGAAGAAGAAGAAGAAGAGTAAGAAGAAGGAGGAGAAGAAGAAATAGTAGAAGTAGACGTAGAAGAAGTAGTAGAAGACGAAAAAGAAGAAGTGGAAGAAGAAGAAGAAGAGCAAGAAGAAGAAGAAGAAGTAGGAGAAGAGGGAGAAGAAGGAGAAGAAGGAGAAGAAAATAGAGAAGGAAACAAAGAAGCAGAAGAAGAAGAAGAAGAAGAAGAAGAAGAAGTAGAAGAAGAAGAAGAAAAAGGAGGAGAAGAAGAAGAAGTAGAAGCAGAAGAAGTAAAAGGAGAAGACGAAGAAGAAGGAGAAATTGAAGAAGCCAAATAAGGAGAAGGAGAAGACAAAGGAGAAAAAGAAGAAGTAGAAGAAGAAGGAGGAGGTGGAGGAGGAGGAGAAGAAGATGATGAAGTGAAAGATGAGGAAATAGAAGAAGAAGTAGATGAAGAAGAGGTAGACATGGAAGAGGAACCGAAAGAAGGAGAAGAAGAACAAGAAGTGGAATAGAATGAAGAAGAAGAAGAGGAAGAAGATGAAAAGAAAGAAGGAGAAGAAGAAGAGGACAAAGAAGAAGCAGAAGTAAAGTAGTAGAAGAAGAAGAGGAAGAAGAAGAAGAAGAAGAAGAAGAGGACAAAGAAGAAGAAGAAGAAGAGGAAGATGAAGAGGATGAAGAAGAAGAAGAAGAAGAAGAAGATGAAGAAGACGAAGAAGAAGTAGAGGAAGAAGAAGAAGAAGAAGAAGAAGAAGAAGAATAAGAAGAAGAAGAGGCAGAAGACAAAGAAATAGGAGGAAGAAGAAGAAGAAGAAGAAGAGGAAGAAAAAGAAGAAGTGGAAGAAGAAGAAGAAGAAGAATGTGAAAAAGAAGTAGAAGAAGAAGAAGAGGAAGAAGTGGAAGAAGGAGAAGAAGAAGAAGAAGAAGTAGAAGAAGTAGAAGAAGTAGAAGAAGTAGAGGAAGAAGAATAAGAAGAAGAAGAAGAAGAAGAAGAAGAAGAAGAAGAAGAACAACAACAACAACAACAAGATTAAGAAGTAAAGGCAGACGAAGACATAGAGTAAGAAGAAAAGGAAGAAGAGGTAGAAGACGAAGAAGAAGAAGAAGTAGAAGAAGAAGAAGAAAAAGAAGAAGAAGAAGAAGAATATGAAGAAGAACAAGAAGAAGGAGAAGAAGAAGGATAGGAAAAAGAAGAACATGACGGGGAAGATGATGAAGGATAAGTAGAAGAAGAAGAAGAAGAAGACGTAGAATAAGGAGAAGGAGAAGACAACGAAGAAGAAGTAAAAGAAGAAGAAGAAGAAGGAGGAGGCAGAGGAGGAGGAGAAGAAGATGATAAAGTGAAAGATGAAGAAATAGAAGAAGAAAAAGAAGATGAGGAAGAAGAAGTTGATGAAGAAGAAGTTGATGAAGAAGAGGTAGAAGAGGAAGAGGAACAAGAAGAAGGAGAACAAGAAGGAGAAGTGGAATAGGAAGAAGAAGAAGAAGATGAACAAGAAGAGGAAGAAGATGAAATGGAAGAAGGAGAAGAAGATGAAGATAAAGATGTAGTAGAAGAAGAAGATGAACGAGAAGAAAAAGAAGATGTAGAAGAAGAAAAAGAAGAAGAAGAAGAAGAAGAAGAAGAAGAAGGAGAGAAAGAAGAAGAAGAAGAAGAAGAAGAAGGAGAACAAGAAGAAGGAGGAGGAGAAGAAGAAGAAGAAGAAGAAGAAGAAGAGGAAGAAGAAGTAGAAGAAGAAGAAAAAAAGGAAGATGAAGAGGATGATGAAGAACATTGCAAAATAGAAGAAAAAGAAGAAGAAGAGGTAAAAGAAGTAGAAGAAGAAGAAGAGGAAGAGGAATAGAAAAAAAGGAGAAAAGGAAGAAGAAAAGTAGTAGTAGTAGTAGAAGAAGAAGAAGAAGTGGAATTAGAAGAGGAAGAAGAAGAAGAAGATGAAGAAGAAGACGAAGAAGAAGACGAAAAGGATTAAGGAGAAGAAGGAGAAAAAAGGAAAATGAAGAAGATGAAGAAGAAAAGGAAGAGGAAGAAGAAGAAGAAGAAGAGGTACGTGAAGAAGAAGAGGAAGAAGAAGAAGAAGAAGAACATAAAGAAGAAGAAAAAGATAAATTAGAAGAAGAAGAACAAAAAGAAGCAGAAGAAAAAGGAGAAGAAAGAGAAGAAGAGAAAGAAGAAGTAGCAGAAGAAGAAGGAGAAGAAGAATTGGAGGAAGAAGAAGCAGAAGAAGTAGAAGAAGACGAAGAAGAAGAAGAAGAAGAAGAAGAAGAAAAAGGAGAAGAAGAAGAAGAAGAAGAAGAAGAAGAAGAGGCAAAAGAAGAAGAAATAAGGAAGAGGAAGAAGAAGAAGAAGAAGAGGAAGAAAAAGATGAAGTGGAAGAAGAAGAAGAAGAAGAAGAAGAAGAAGAAGAATGTGAATAAGAAGAAGAAGAAGAAGAAGAAGAGGAAGAAGTGGAAGAAGGAGAAGAAGATGAAGAAGAAGAAGAAGTAGAAGAAGTAGAAGAAAAAGTAGAAGAAGTAAAAGAAGAAGAATAACAATAAGAAGTAGTAGAAGAAGAGGAACAACTACAACAACAACAAGAGGAAGAAGTAGAGGCAGACGAAGGCATAAAAGAAGAAGAAAAGGAAGAAGAGGTAGAAGACGAAGGAGGAGAAGAAGAAGAAGAAGAAGAGGCAGAGGATGAAGAACAAGAAGAAGAATATCAAGTAGAACAAGAAGAAGGAGAAGAAGAAGGATAGGAAAAAGAAGACGATGAAGGGGAAGAAGAACAAGGATAAGTAGAAGAGGAAGAAGAAGAAGAAGAAGTATAATAAGGAGAAGGAGAAGACAACGAAGAAGAAGAAGTGAAAGATGAAGAAGAAGAAGGTGGCAGAGGAGGAGGAGATGAAGATGATAAAGTGAAAATGAAGAAATGGAAGAAGAAAAAGAAGAAGAGGAAGAAGAAGCTAATGAAGAAGAGGGAGAAGAGGAAGAGGAACAGGAAGAAGGAGAATAAGAAGAAGAAGTTAAATAGGAAGAAGAAGAAGATGAAGAAGAAGAGGAAGAAGATGAAAAGGAAGAATGAGAAGAAGATGAAGATAAAGAAGTAGTAGAAGAAGAAGATGAACGAGAAGAAAAAGAAGAGGAAGAAGAAGAAGAAGAAGAAGAGAAAGAAGAAGAAGAAGAGGAAGAAGAAGAAGAAGAATAAGAAGGAGAAGAAGAAGGAGGAGGAGAAGAAGAAGAAGAAGAAGAAGAAGAAGAAGAGGAAGAAGAAGTAGAAGAAGAATAACAAGAGGAAGAAGAAGAAGATGACGAAATAGAAGAAAAAGAAGAAGAAGAAGAAGAGGTGAAAGAAGTAGAAGAAGAAGCAGAAGAGGAAGAAGAGGAAGAGGAATAGAAAAAATGAGAAGAGGATGAAGAAAAAGAAGTAGTAGTAGTAGTAGAAGTAGAAGAAGAAGAAGAAGAAGTGAAAGTAGAAGAAGAAGATGTAGAAGAGGAAGAAGAAGAAGATCAAGAAGAAGATGAAGATGAAGAAGGAGATGAAGAAGAAGATGAAAAGGAATAAGGAGAAGAAGGAGAAAAAAGGAAAATGAAGAAGATGAAGAAGAAAAGGAAGAGGAAGAAGAAGAAGTTGAACTAGAAAAGGAAGGGGAACATGAAGAAGAAGAGGAAGAAGAACAAGAAGAAGAACATGAAGAAGAAGGAAAAGATAAATTAAAAGAAGAAGAAGAAGAAGCAGAAGAAAAAGGAGAAGAAAGAGAAGAAGAAAAAGAAGAAGTAGCAAAAGAAGAAGTAGAAGAAGAATTAGAAGAAGAAGAAGAAGAAGAAGTAGAAAAAGACAAAGAAGAACAAGAAGAAGAAGAAGACGAAGAAGAAGAAGAAGTAGAGGTGGAGGAGGGAGAAGAAGAAGTGCAGGAAGAAATGGAGAAAGAAGAAGAAGAAGTTAAAGTATTAGTAGTAATGGAAGAGGAAGAAGAAGAAGGAGGAGGAGGAGGAGGAGGAGGAGGAGAAGAAGAAAAAAGAAGAAGAAAAAAGAAGATGAAGAATAAGGAGGAGAAGAAGGAGGGTGAGGAGGAAAGGGAGGAGGAGGAGGAGAGGAGGAAGGAGAAGAAGAAGAAGAAGAAGAAGAGGAAGAAGAAGGGGCGGAAGAAGAAGAAGATGAATAAGAAGAAGAAGAAGAAGAAGGTGAAGAAGAAGAAGATGAAGAAGAAGAAGAAGGGAAAG
>JAIUJO010002057.1:40000-42200 GCA_023846275.1 Vanilla planifolia | reverse complement strand
AAGAAGAAGTTAGGGAAAAAGAAGAGAAAGAAGAACAAGAAGATGAAGAAGCAACAATAGTAAAAGAAGAAGACAAAGAAGAAGAACATGAAGAAACACAACAACAATAACAAGATGAAGAAAAAGAAAAAAAGGAAGAAGAAGAACAAGAAGAATTTGAAGAAGATAATGAAGGAGAAGAAGAAAAAGATAATGAAGGAGAAGAAGAAGAAGAAGAAGAAGGAGAAGAAGAAGAAGTAGGAGAAGAAGCTGAGGAAGAAGAAGAAGAAGAAGGTGAAGAAGAAGAGAAAGAAGAAGAAGAAGCAGAAGAAGAAGAAGAACAAGAGGAATTAGTAGTTGTAGAAGTAGGAGAAAAAGTTGAATAATAATAATAATAATAACAATAATTATAACAATAATTATAACAATAATAATAATAATAACAAGAAGAAGATCAAGTAGAAGAAGAAGGATAATAATAAGAATATGAAGAAGAAGAAGAAGATGATGAAGAAGAAGTAGAAGTTGAAAACGAAGAATAAAGAGAAGAAGTTGAAGGTGAAGAATACAAAGAAGAAGAAGATGAGGAAGAAAAAGACATGAAGAAGAAGAAGAAGAAGAAGGAGAAGGAGAAACAGAAGAAGAAGGAGAAGAAGAAGAAGGAGAAGAAGAAGTAGCAGAAGAGGAAATAAAAGAAGGAGAAAAAGAAGAAGATCAAGTGGAAGAAGATGAAGAAGAGAAGTAGTAGTAGAAGAAGAAGATGATGATGATGATGATGATGATGATGATGAAGTAGTAGAAGAAGAAAATGAAGTAGAATTAAAAGAAGTAGAAGAAGATGAAGAAAAACAAGGAGAAAAGAAATAGAAGATGTAAAAGAAGAAGTACTAGTAGAAGTAGAAGAAGAAGTAGAAGAAGATGAAGAAGTAGAAGAAGAATAAGAAGAACAAGAAGAACAAGAAAAAGAAAAATAAGTAGAAGAATGAGGACGAGGAGAAGAAGAAGAAGAAGAAGAAAAATATGATTGAAAAAACAAATATTGGAAGAGCAAGAACAAGAAGGAGAAGGAGGAGGAGAAGAAGATAAAGAAGAAGTAGAAAAAGAAGAAGAAGAAGGAGAAGGGAAAGAAGAAGAAGAAGAAGAAGAAGAAGAAGAAGTTGTAGAAGAAGAAGAGGAAGAAGATGATGATGAAGAAGAAGAAGAAGAAGGAGAAGGAGAAGTAAAAGAAAAAGAAGAAGAAGAGGAAGTAGTTGAAGAAGAATATGATGATGATGATGATGAAGAAGAAGAAGAAGAAGAAGATGATGATGATGAAGAAGAAGAAGAACAAGAAAAATAAGAAGAAGAAAAGAAGAAGAGGAAGAACCAAAAGAAGAAAAAGAAGGATAAAAAGAAAAAAGAGTTGTTGAAGAAGAAGAAGAAGGATGAGAAGAACAAGTAGAAGAAGAAGGAGAAAGAAAAGAAGAAGAAGAAGAATACGTAGTAGAAGTAGAAGAAGAGGTAGAAGAAGATGAAGAAAAAGAAGAAGAATAATAAGTAGAAGAAGAAGAAGAAGAAGAAGTAGAAGAAGAAGAGAAAGAAGATGAAGAAGAAAAAGAAGAAGAAGAGCAAGAAGAAGAAGAAGAAGAGGAATAAGAAGAAGAAGAAGAATAAGAAGAAAAAGAAGAAGAAGAAGAGGAAGAAGAAGAAAAGGAAAAAGAAAAAGAAGAAAAAGAAGAAGTTGAAGAAGAAAAAGAAGATGGAGAAGAAGAAGAAGAAGAAGAAGAAGAAGAAGGGGAGGAAGAAGAAGAAGTAGAAGAAAAAGAAGTAGATGAAGAAGTAGTAGTAGCAGTAGTAGTAGAAGAAGAAGAGGAAGAAGAAAAAGAAGAAGAAGAAAAAGTAGAAGAAAAAGAAAAAAGGAAGAAGAAGGAGAAAAAGAAGAGAAGAAGAAGTGGAAGGAAGAGAAGAAGAGGAAGTAGAAGAAGAAGGAGAAGTTGAAGAAGAAAAGAAACAAGAAGTTGATAAAGAAGAAGTCAAAGAGGATGAGCAAGTAGTTGTAGTAGAAGTAGAAGAAGATGAAGAAGTAATAGACATAGATGAAGAAGAAAAAGCCATAGAAGAACAAGAAGTAGAAGAAGTAGAAGCAATAGTAGAAGTTGAAGAAGAAGAAGAAGAAGAATAAGAAGAAGAAGGCGAATTACAAGATGAAGAAGTAGAAGTAGTACTAGAAGAACATGAAGAG
>JAIUJO010002057.1:15000-32500 GCA_023846275.1 Vanilla planifolia | reverse complement strand
ATAAAGATGAAGAAGAAGAAAAAAAAGAAAGAGAACAAGAAGAAAAAGTGGAAGAAAAAGAAGAAGAAGAAGAGAATGAAGAAGGTGAAGAAGAAGAAGAATGAAGTAGTAGAAGAAGAAGAAATAGAAGGAGAAGATGAAGAAGAAGAAGAAGAAGAAGAAGAAGAAGAAGAAGACGAAGAAGAAGTAAAAGAAGAAGAAGACACAGAAGAAGTTGAAGAAGAAGAAGAAAAAGAAGAAGAATAACAAGGAAAAAAAGAAGAAGCAGAAGAAGAACTAGAAGAAGAACAAGAATAAGAATAAGAAGAAGAAGAAGAAGAAGAAGAAGAAGAAGAAGAAGATAAAGAAGAAGAAGAAGAAGAAGAAGAAGAAGAAGAAGAAAAAGATGAAGAAGAAGTAGAAGAAGAAGAAGAACAACAACAACAAAGAAGATGTAGAAGAAGAAGACGAAGAAAAAGAAGAAGATGGAGAGGATGAAGAAGAAGAAGAAGAAGATAAAGAAAATGAAGAAGAAAAAAAGAAGAAGAAAAAGTAGTAGTAGTAGTAGTAGAAGAAGAATTAGATGATAATGAAGAAGAAGAAGAAGTAGAAGAAGAAGAAGTAAAAGGAGAAAATGAAGCGAAAGTGAAGAAAATGAAGAGGAAGAAGAAGTAAAAGGAAAAAGAAGAAGAAGAAGAAAAAGAAGGAGAAGAAAAAGTAGAAGAAAAAAAGGAGCAGAAGAAGGAGAAAAAGAAGATGAAGAAGGAGGGGAAGAAGAAGAAAAGTAGAAGTAGAACCAGAAGAAGAAGAAGAAGAAGTGGAAGAAGAGGAGGAGGGGGAGGAAGAAAAAGATGAAGTAGAAGAGGAATATTAAGAGGAAAAAGAAAAAGTAGGAGTAGAGGAAGAAGAAGCCAAAGAAGAAGAAGAAAAAGAAGTAAGAGAAGAGGAAGAAGAAGAAGAAAAAAAAGGAGAATTAGAAAGAAAAGAAGAAGCAGAAAGAGGAGGAGGAAGAGAAGAAGAAGAGGAAGAAGAAGAAGAAGAAGAAGAAGACAAGGAGGAAGAAGATGTAGAAGTAGTTGTAACAGGAGAAGAAGAGGAATAATAATAATAATAATAAGAGTAAACAGAAGAAGAAGAAGAAGAAGAAGAAGAAGAAGAAGTTGAAGAAGAAGAAGAAGAGGAAGAAGAAGAAGATGTTGTAAAAGAAGTAAAAGAAAAATAAGAAGAAAAAGAAAAAGAAAAAAAAAAGGAGTAAGTAGAAGAAAAAGAAGAGCAAGAAGAAGAACAAGAAGAAAAAGAAGAATATGAAGAAGAAGAAGAAGAAGAAAAAGAAGAAAAAAAAGATGAAGAAGAGAAGAAGTAATAGAAGAAGAAGAAGAAGAAGAAGAAGTATAAGAAGAAGAAGAAGAAGAAGAAAAAGAAAAAGAAGAAGAAGAATAAGTAGAAGAAGAAGAAAAAGAAAAAGTAGAAGAAGAAGATGACGATGAAGAAGAATTAGATGAAACAAAAGAAGAACAAGAAGCAGAAGAACAAGCAGAAGAACAAGAAGAAGATGAGGAAGAAGAAGAAGAAGAAGAAGAAGAAGGTGAGGAAGAAGAAGTAGAAGAGAAGAAGATGAAGAAGAAGAAGATAGACAAGAAGAAGAAGAAGAAGAAGATGAAGAAGAATAAGAAGAAGAAAAAGGTAAGAAGTAGACATTAAAGAAGAAGTAGACAAAGAACAAGAAGTGGAAGAAGAAGTTGAAGTACAAGAAGAAGAAGGTGAGAAAGATGAAGATGAAGAACAAAAAGAAGAAGAAGAAGAAGAAGAAGAAGAAGGAGAAGAAGAAAAAGTAGAAGAAGGCATTGAAGAAGATTATGAAGAAGAAGAAGAAGAACGACAAAGAAGAGTAGAAAGAGACTAGAACAAGAAGAAGAAGAAGAAGAAGAAAAAGAATAAGAAAGAGAAGAAGGTGAAGAAAAGAAGAAGTTGAAGGAGCAGAAGAAGAAGAAGAAGAAGAAGATGAAGAAGAAGATGTAGAATAGGATGAAGAAGAAGAAGAGGATGAAGAAAGGGAAGAAGCACAAGAAAAATAAGAAGAGGTAGAAGAGGAAGAAGAAGAAGAAGAAGAATAAGAAGAGAAGAAGTAGAAAAAGAAGAAGAAAAAGAAGAAAAAGAAGAAGAAGTAGAAGAAGAAGAAGAATAAGAATGAGATGAAGAAAAAGAAGAAGTAGAAGAAAAAACTGAAGAAGAAGAATAAGTGCAAGAAGAGGAGGAGGAAGAAGAAGAAGAAGACTACAAAAAAGAAGACAAAGAAGAATTGAAAGGCGAAGAAGAAGTAGTAGGAGAAGAAGTAATAGAAGAAGAACAATAACAAGCAGAGAAGAAGAATAAGAACAAGAACTAGAAGAAGAATAATAAAAAGAAGAAGAAGAAGAAGAAGTTGGAGAAGGAGGAGGAGGAGGATAAGAACAAGCAGAGAAGATGAAGAAGAAGAAGAAGAACAAGTTGTAGTAGTAGGAGAAGAAGAAGAAAAAAAAGTGATGAAGATGAAGATGTAGAAGAAGAAGAAGTAGTGGTAGCAGAAGAAGAAGATGAAGTAGTGGAAGAAGAAGAATAAGAAGGTGAAGAAGAAGAAGAAGATGGAGAAGAAGAAGAAGAAGAATTAAAAGAAGAAGAAGAAGAAGAAGAAAAAGAAGGAGAAGAGTAAGAAGAAGAATAAGAAGCAAAAGAAGGAGAAGATGATGATAATGACTATGAAGAGGAAGAAGAAAAAGAAAAGAAGAACTGAAGTAGAAGAAGAAGGACAAGAAGAAGAAGAAGAAGAAGCAGAAGAACAAGTAGAAGAAGAACAAGTAGTAAAAGAAGAAGTTGAGGTAGATGAAGAAGAAATAGAAGAAGAAGAAGAACAAGTAGTGGAGGAAGAGGAAGATGAAAAAAGAGAAGAAGAAGAAGTAGAAGAAGAAAAGAAGAATAAGAAGAACAAGGAGAAAAAGAAGAAGAAGAGGGAGAAGAATGTGAAGTAAAAGTTGAAGGAGAAGAGGAGAAATAAAAAGAGGAGGAAGAAGAAGACGAAGAAGTAGTAGAAGAAGAAGAAGAGGAAGAAGAAAAAGGAGAGAAAGAAGAAGAAGAAGAAAAAGAAGAAGATGAAGAAGAAGAAGAAGAGGAGGAAGAAGAAGAAGAAGAGAAGAAGAGGAGGAAGAAGAAGAAGAAGAAAAGGAAGAAGATGAAGAAGATGAAGAAGAAGAGGAGGAAGAAGAAGAAGAAGAAAAAGAAGAAGAACAAGAAGGAGAAGGAGAAGAAAAAGAAGAGGAAGAAGAAGAAGAAGAAGAAAAAGAGGAATATGAAGAAGAAGAATAAGAAGTAAAAAGATGAAGAAGAGAAGAGGAAGAAGTAGTAGTAGAAAGAGAAGAAGAAGAAGATGATGATGATGAAGATGAAGAAGAAGAAGAAGAAGAAGAAGAAGAAAACGAAGAAGAAGAAGAAGAAGAAAAAGAAGTACTAGAAGAAGAAGATGACGACTTAGAAGGATAAGAATAAGTAGAAGAAGAAGGAAAAGAGGAAGAGGAAGAAGAAGAAGAAGAAAATGAAGAAGAAAAAGTAGAAGGAGAAGTAGAAGAAGAAGAAGATGAGGAGGAAGAATTGGAAGAAGAAGAAGAGGAAGGGGATGATGATGCTGAAGAAGAAGACTAAGACAAAGAAAAAGAAGAAGAAGAAGAAGAAGAAAAAGATGAAGAAGGAGAAGAAGAAGAAGAAGAAGAAGAAGAAGAAAAAGAAGTACTAGAAGAAGAAGACGACGACTTAGAAGGATAAGAATAAGTAGAAGAAGAAGGAAAAGAGGAAGAGGAAGAAGAAGAAGAAGAAAATGAAGAAGAAAAAGTAGAAGGAGAAGTAGAAGAAGAAGAAGATGAGGAGGAAGAATTGGAAGAAGAAGAAGAGGAAGGGGATGATGATGCTGAAGAAGAAGACTAAGACAAAGAAAAAGAAGAAGAAGAAGAAGAAGAAAAAGATGAAGAAGGAGAAGAAGAAGAAGAAGAAGAAGAAGAAAGGGAAGAAGGAGGTGAAGATGACGAAGAAGAAGAGGGAAAGGAAGGAGAATAAGAAGAAGAAGAAAAAGAAGTGGAAGAAGAAGAAGAAGAAGAGGAAGTAGAAGTAGTAGTTGTAGTAGAAGAGGAGGAAGAAGAAGTAGAAGAAGAGTAAGAAGAAGAAGTAGAGGAAGAAGAAGTTGAAAAAGAGGACAAAAGAAGAAGAAGATGATGAAGAAGAAGAAGAAGAAGATTAAGTAGAAGAAAAAGAAGTAGAAGAAGAATAGGTATAGGAAGAGGAAGAAGAAAAGAAAAAGAAGTAGAGGAAGAATAGGTATAGGAAGAGGAAGATGGTAAGAAAAAGAAGAAGAAGAAGAAGTAGTAGTAGAATTTGAAGAAGAAGAAGTTGAAGAAGAAGAAGAAGAAGAAGATGATGATGATGATGATGATAATGATTATGAAGAGGAATAAATAGAAGAAAAAGAAGAAGTGGAAGTAGAAGAAGTGGAAGTAGAAGAAGAAGTAGTGGAAGTAGAAGAAGAAAAAGAAGAACAAGAAGAAGAACAACAAGAAGAAGAAGAACAAGTAGTAGTAAAAGAAGATGTAGAAGAAGAAGTAGAAGGAGAAGAAGAAGAAAAAGAAGTGGAGGAAGAAGAAGAAGGAGAAGTAGGTGAAGAAGAAGAAGGAGAAGAAGAAAAAAAAGTATTTTAAGAAGAAAGAGGAAAAGAAGAAGAAGAGGTTGAAGAAGGAGAAGAAGGAGATGAAGTAGTAGTAGTAGAAGGAGAAGAGGAGGAATAAGAAGAAGAAGAAGAAGAAGAAAAGGAGGAAGAAGAGGAAGAACAAAATGAAGAAGTAGAAGAAGAAGAAGAAGAAGGAGAAGAAGAAGAAGAAGAAGAAGTAGAAGAGGAAGAAGAGGTGGAAAAGGAAGAAGAAGAAGAACAAGAAAATGAAGAAGAAGATGAAGAAGAAGAAGAAGAGGAAGAAGTACAAGAAGAAGAAGAAGAAAAATACGAATATGAAGAAGAAGAAGAAGAAGAAAGATGAAGAAGAAAAGAAGAAGAAGAAGAAGAAGATGATGATGATCAAGAAGAACAAGATGAAGAAGAAGAAGAAGAAGAAGAAGAAGAAGAAGAAAAAGGCTAAGAAGAAGAAGGAGAAAAAGAGGAAGAAGTGGAAGTAAAAGAAGATGAAGACAAAGAAGAAGAAGAAGAAGAAGAATAAGACGAAAGAGAAGAATAAGAAAGAGAAGAAGATGAAAAAGGAGAAGAATAAGAAAGAGAAGAGGAATAGGAAAAAGTGAATGAAGAAGAAGTAGAGGAAGAAATAGCTGTATTAGAAGAAGTTGAAGAGGATGAAGAACAAGAAGGAGAAGAAGAAGAAGAATTAGGAGAGGATGAAGAAGAAGCATAGGAAGACGAGGAAGAGGAGGAAGCACAAGTAAAAGAAGTAGTAGTAGTAGAAGAAGAAGAAGAAAAAGAAGAAGATGATGAAGAAGAAGATGATGATGATGATAAAGTTGAAGAAGAAGCAGCAGAAGAAAAAGAAGCCAAAAAGGAAGAAGAAGAAGAACAAAAATAAGATGAAGAAGAAATAGAAGAAGAAGAAAGAGTAGATGAAGGAGAAGAAGAAGAAGAAGAAGAACAAGAACAAGAAGGAGATGAGGAATAAGAATAACAAGTAGAAGAACAAGAAGAAGACAAAGAATCAGAGGAAAAGAAGAAGAATAAGAGGAAGAAGAAGGTGAGGATGGAGAAGAGGAAGAAGAATAAGAAGAAGAATATAATAAAGAAGCAGGTGAAGAAGAAGAAGAAGATGAAGAAGAAGAAGCAAAAGGAGGAGAAGAAGAAGAAGATGATGAAGAAGTAGAAGAAGAAGAAGAAGAAGAAGAAGAAAAAGATGTTGAAAAGGAGGAAAAAGAAGAAAAAAAGAAGAAGAAGAACAAGAAAAAGACAAAGAAGAAGAGGATGACGAAGAAGTAGAAGAAGAAAAAGAAGTAGTGGAAGAAAAACAAGAAGAAGTTGAAGAAGATGAACCAGAAGAAGAAGAAGAAGAAGAAGAAGAAGAAGAAGATGAAAAAGAAGAAGAAGGAGAAGAAGAAGAAGAGGAAGATGAAGAGGAAGAAGAAGTAAAAGAAGAAGAAGAAGATGATGATGATGATGAAGAAGTTGTAGAAGAAGAAGAAGAAGAAGAACAAGTAGTAGTAGTAGAAGAAGAACAAGAACAAGAAGTAGATTAAGATGTAGAAGAACAAGAAGCAGAAGAAGAATAGGAAGAAGTGGAAGACTAAAAGAAGAAGAAGAAGAAGAAGAGGTAGAAGAAGAAGAAGATGATGATGTTGATGATGAAGAAGAAGAAAAAAAAGTAGTTGAAGAAGAAGAAGAAGACGAAGAAGAAGTAGAAAAAGAAGAGGGAAATGAAGAAGAAAAAGAAGATGGTGGTGAAGAAGAAGAATAAGAAGAAGAAGAGGAAGAAGAAGAAGAGGAAGAAAGAGAAGAAGTCGTAGTTATAGAAGAAGAAGAAGAAGAAGAAGAAGAAGAAAATGAAGAAAAAGAAGAGGACGAAGAAGAAATGCATAAGAAGAAGAAGAAGAAGAAAGAGAAGAAGATGCAGATGAGGGATAAGAAGAAGGAGAAGAAGAAGGGGAAGAAGAGGAGGAGGATGAAGAAGAGGGAGAAGGAAGAAGAAGAAGAGGGAGAAGAACAAGAAGCAGATGAAGGGGAAGGAGAAGTAGATGAGGAGGAAGAGGAAGCAAAAAAAAGGAACAAGTAGGAGAAGAAAAAAGGAAAGTAGAAGAGGAAGAAATGGAAGAGGAAGTAGATCAAGAAGAAGAAGAAGAAGAAGAAGAAGAAGAAGAACGTGGTGAAGAAGTAGAAGAAAAAGAAGAAGAAGAAGCAGAAGAAGAAGAAGAACAAGAAGAAGAATAGGAAGAAGAAGTAGAAGAAGACGAAGAGGAAGAAGAAGATGATAAAGAAGAAGTAGACGATGAAGATGTAAAAGAAGAAGCAGAAGAACATGATTATGAAGAAATAAAAGATGGAGAAGAAAAAGTTGAAGAAGAATAAGAAGAAGAAGAACAAGAAGAAAAAGAAGAAGAAAAAGAAGAAGAACAAGAACAAGAAGAAGATGACAAAGAAGAAGAAGAAGTAACAGAAGAATAAGAAGTAAAAAAAGAAGAACTTGAAGAAAAAGAAGAGTAGAAGTAGTAAAGGATTAAGAGGAAGAAAAAGAAGCAAAAAATGAAGAAGACGAAAAAGAAGATGATGATGATGTTGAAGAAGTAGACGAGGAAGTAAAAAAAGAAGAAGAGAAAGAAGAAAAAGAAGAAGATGGAGAAGAAGAAGAAGAAGAAGATGAAGAAGAAGTAGAAGAAGAAGATCTAGAAGAAGTAGTAATAGAAGAAGAAGAAGATGATGAAGAAGAAGAAAAACAACAAGAAGAGGTAGAAGAAGGTAAGGAAGAAGAAGAAGAAGAAGAAGAATAAAAAGAAGAAGAAGTAGAAGAAGAGGAAGAAGAGGAAGAAGTATAAAAAAATGAAGAAGAAAAAGAATAAGAAGACAAGAAGAAGAAGAAGAAGAAGAACACAAAGAGGACGAAGAAGAAGAAGAAGAAGAAGAAGACGAAGAAGATGACGACGAAGAAGAAGAAGAAGAAGGAGAGGACGAAGAAGAAGAAGAAGTAGAAGAAGAAGATAACGAAGCTGAAGAAGAAGAAGTAGCTGAAGAAGAACAAGAAGTGGAAGAAGAAGAAGAAGAAGAAGACGAAGAAGAAGAAGTAGTAGTAGACGAAGTAGAAGAAGAAAATGAAGTGGTAGAAGAAGAAAAATTAGAGAAAGAAGAAGAAGAGGAGGAGGAAGAAGAAGAAGAGGAAAACGAAGAACAATGAAAAGGAGTAGAAGAAGAAGGAGAAAAAGAAGAAAAAGAAGAAGGGGAAGAAGAAGCCAAAAGTCTAGAAGAAGTGGAAGAAGAAGAGGTGGAGGAGGAAGAAATAGAAGAAGTAGAAGAAGAAGAAGAAGAAGTAGTAGAAGAAGAAGAAGTTGAAGTAGAAGTTGTAGTAGTAGTAGTAGAAGAAGAAGAAGAGGAAAGAGAAGCTGAAGAAGAAGAAAAAAAAGAAGAAAAAGAAAGAGAAGAGGAAAAAGAAGATGAAGAAGAATGAGAAGAAGAAAGAAAAGAAGTAGAAGATGAAAAAGTGGAAGAAGAAGAAGAAGGAGAAGTAGATGGAGAAGAAGAAAATGTAAAAATAGTAGTAGAAGGAGAAGAAGAAAATATAAAAGTAGTAGTAGAAGAGGAGGGATAAGAAGAAGAAGATGAAGAAGAAGAAGAAGAAGAGTAAGAAGAAGAAGAAGAAGAAGCAGAAGAAGAAGAGGAAGAAGAAGCAAAAGAAGTAGAAGAAGAAGAAGAAAAAGTTGAAGAAGAAGAAGGAGAAGGAGAAGAAGTAGAAGGAGAAGAAGAAGAAGGAGGAGGAGGAGGAGAAGAAGAAGAAGAAGAAGAAGAAGGAGAAGAAGAAGAAGAAGAAATAGAAGGAGAGGAAGAAGGAGAAGAAGAAGGAGGAGGAAAAAAGAAAAAGAAGAAGAAGAAGAAGAGGAAGAAGCAGAAGAAGGAGGAGAAGAAGAAGAAGCAGAAGAAGAAGAAAATGAGGAAGAAGAAGAAAAAAAAAGAAAGAGAAAAAAAAGAAAGAGAAAAAAAAGAAAGAGAAAAAAAAGAAAAAAAGTGGAAGAAAAAGAAGAAGAAGAAGAGAATGAAGAAGGTGAAGGAGAAGAAGAAGAAAATGAAGTAGAAGAAGAAGAAGAAATAGAAGGAGAAGAAGAAGAAGAAGATGAAGAAGAAGAAGAAGTAAATGAAGAAGAAGACACAGAAGAACTAGAAGAAGAAGAAGAAAAAGGAGAAGAATGACAAGTAAAAAAAAGAAGAAGCAAAAGAAGTACTAGAAGAAGAAGAAGAATAAGAAGAAGAAGAAGTAGAAGAGGAAGAAGAAGAAGAAGAAGAAAAAGAAGATGACGAAGAAGAAGAAGAAGAAGAAGAAGAAAAAGATGAAGAGGAAGAAGATGAAGAAGAAGAAGAAAAAGAATAAGAAGAAGAACAACAAGAAAATGTAGAAGAAGAAGAAGAAGATGGAGAGGATGAAGTTGAAGAAGAAGAAGATGAAGATAAAGAAAATGAAGAAGAAAGAAGAAGAAGAAGATAAAGAAAATGAAGAAGAAAGAAGAAGAAGAAGAAGAAGAAGAGGAAGAAGAATTAGATGATGATGATGAAGAAGAAGCAGTAGTAGTAGATGAAGAAGTAGAAGAAGAAGAAGAAGTAAAAGGAGAAAATGAAGAGGAAGAAGAAGAAAAAGGAAAAGAAGAAGAAGAAGAATATGAAGAAGAAGAAAAGGGAGAAGAAAAAGAAGAAGAACAAAAGGACTAGAAGAAGGAGAAAAAGAAGATGAAGAAGGAGGGGAAGAAGCAGACACGTAGAAGTAGAATAAGAAGAAGAAGAAGAAGTGGAAGAAGAAAATGAATAGGAAGAAGAAAAAGTAGGAGTAGAGGAAGAAGAAGCTGAAGTAGAAGAAGAAAAAGAAGTAAGAGAAGTGGAAGAAGAAGAAGAAGAAGAAGAAGGAGAATTAGAAAGAAAAGAAAAAGCAGAAGAAGGAGGAGGAAGAGAAGAAGGAGAAGAAGAAGAAGTAGAAGAAGACAGGGAGGAAGAAGATGTAGAAGTAGTTCTAACAGGAGAAGAAGAGGAATAATAATAATAATAATAAGAAGAAGAAGTAGAAGTAGAAGTAGAAGAAGAAGAAGAAGAAGAGGAAGAAGAAGAAGAAGAAGTAGAAGAAGTAAAAGAAAAATAAGAAGAAAAAGAAAAAGAAAAAAAGGGAGTAAGTAGAAGAAAAAGAAGAAGAGCAAGAAGAAGAACAAGAAGAAAAAGAAGAAGAAGGAGGAGAAGAAGTAGAAGGAGAAGAAGAAGAAGAAAAAGGAGGAGGAGGAGAAGAAGAAGAAGAAGGAGAAGAAATAGAAGAAGGAGAGGAAGAAGGAGAAGAAGAAGAAGGAGGAGGAAAAGAAGAAGAAGAAGAAGAAGAAGAAGAGGAAGAAGCAGAAGAAGAAGGAGAAGAAGAAGAAGAAGGAGAAGAAGAAGAAGAAAATGAGGAAGAAGAAGAAAAAAAAAGAAAGAGAAAAAAAAAGAAAAAAAAGTGGAAGAAAAAGAAGAAGAGAATGAAGAAGGTGAAGAAGATGAAGAAAATGAAGTAGTAGAAGAAAAAGAAATAGAAGGAAAAGAAGAAGAAGAAGAAGAAGAAAAAGAAGAAGTAAATGAAGAAGAAGACATAGAAGAAGTAGAAGAAGAAGAAAAAAAAGAAGAAGAATAATAAGTAAAAAAATGAAGAAGCAAAAGAAGAACTAGAAGAAGAACAAGAATAAGAAGAACAAGAACAAGAAGAAGAAGATGACGAAGAAGAAGAAGAAGAAGAAGAAGAAGAAGAAGAAGAAGAAGAAAAAGATGAAGAGGAAGAAGATGAAGAAGAAGAAGAAAAAGAAGAAGAAGAAGAACAACAAGAAAATGTAGAAGAAGAAGAAGAAGATGGAGAGGATAAAGAAGAAGAAGAAGAAGAAGAAGAAGATAAAGAAAATGAAGAAGAAAAAAAAGAAGAAGAAGAAAAAGTAGTAGTAGAAGAAGAAGAAGAAGAAGAAGAAGAACAAGAATTAGATGATGATGATGAAGAAGAAGTAGTAGTAGTAGAAGAAGAAGTAAAAGAAGAAGAAGAAGTAAAAGGAGAAAATGAAGCGATGGAGAAGAAAATGAAGAGGAAGGAGAAGAATATGAACAAGAAGAAGAAGGAGAAGAAAAAGAAGAAGAAAAAAAGGAGCAAAAGAAGGAGAAAAAGAAGAAGAAGAAGGAGGGGAAGAAGAAGAAAAGTAGAAGCAGAACCAGAAGAAGAAGAAGAAGAAGTGGAAGAAGAAGAGGAGGGGGAGGACGAAAAAGATGAAGTAGAAGAAGAAAATGAATAGGAAGAAGTAAAAGTAGGAGTAGAGGAAGAAGAAGCTGAAGAAGAAGAAGAAAAAGAAGTAAGAGAAGAGGAAGAAGAAGAAGAAGACGAAGAAGAAGAAGGAGAATTAGAAAGAAAAGAAGAAGCAGAAGAAGGAGGGGGAGGAAGAGAAGAAGAAGAAGAAGAAGAAGAAGAAGACAGGGAGGAAGAAGATGTAGAAGTAGTTGTAACAGGAGAAGAAGAGGAATAATAATAATAATAATAAGAAGAAGTAGAAGTAGAAGTTGAAGAAGAAAAAGAAGAGGAAGAAGAAGAAGAAGTAAAGAAAATAGAAGAAAAAGAAAAAGAAAAAAAAAAGGAGTAAGTAGAAGAAAAAGAAGAAGAGTAAGAAGAAGAACAAAAAGAAAAAGAAGAATATGAAGAAGAATAAGAAGAAGAAAAAAAAGAAGAAAAAGATGAAGAAGAGAAGAAGTAAAAGAAGAAGAAGAAGCAGAAGAAGAAGAAAAAGTATAAGAAGAAGAAGAAGAAGAAGGAAAAGAAGAAGAAGAAGAATAAGAAAAAAAAGAAGAAGGATAAGAGGACGTAGAAGAAGATGAAAAAGAAGTAGAAGAAGAAGAAAAAGAAGAAGTAGAAGAAGAAGATGATGATGAAGAAGAATTAGATGAAAAAAAAGAAGAACAAGATGCATAAGAAGAAGAAGAAGAAGTGGAGGAAGAAGAAGAGGAAGAAGAAGATGGTGAGGAAGAAGAACAAGAAGAAGAAGTAGAAAGAGAAGAAAAAAAAAAGATGAAGAAGTGGAACTACTAGAAGAGGAAGAAAGAGAAGAAAAAGAAGGAAAAGAAGAAGAAGAAGAAGAAGAAGAAGAAGATGAAGATGATGGAGAAGAAGTAAAAGAAGAAGAAAAGGAAGAAGAAGAATTAGAAGAATAAGAAAAAGAAGAGGCAAAAGAAGTAGTAAGAGAAGAAGAAGAAGAAGTAGAAGAAATAGAAGAAGAAGAAGAAGAAGAAGAAGAAGAAGATGAAGATGATGGAGAAGAAGTAAAAGAAGAAGAATAAGAAAAAAAAGAGACAAAAGAAGTAGTAAGAGAAGAAGAAGAAGAAGTAAAAGAAATAGAAGAAGAAGAAGAAGTAGAAGAAGGAGAAGAAGAAGAAGAAGAAGAATAAATCAAAGAAGGGGAAGAAGAGGTAGAAAAAGAAGAAGAAGAGGAAGAAGAAGATGAAGAAAAGTAGTAGTTGTAGTAGAGTTAGGAGTAGAAGAAGAAGAAGTTGATGATGATGATGATGATCAAGAGGAAGAAGTCGAAGATGAAGAAGAAAAAGCAAGAAATAGAAGAAGAAGAAGAAGAAAAAGAAGGTGAGGAAGAAGAAGAGGATGTAGTAGTAGTAGTAGAAGAAGAAGAAGAAGAAGAAGAAGAAGAAGAAGAAGAAGACAAAGAAGAAGAAGAAGATAAGGAAGAACAACAAAATGAAGAAAAAGAAGGTGAATAAGATGAATAAAAAGAAGAGGAAGAAGAAGAAGAAGAAGAAGAATAGGAGGAAAAATTAGTAGCAGAAGAAAAAGAAGAAAAACATGAAGAAGAAGAAGAAGAAGAAGATAAAGAAGTAGAAGAAGAAGAGGGTAAAGAATTAGAGGAAGAAGAAGAGGTAAACGAAGAGCAAGAAGTAGAAGAATAAAAAGAAGAAGAACAAGTAGAAAAAGAAGAAGTAGAAGAAGAAGTAGAACAAGCAGAAGGGGAAGGAGAAGAAGAAGGAGAAGGAGAATAAGGAGATGAAGATGATGATGAAGATAATGAAGAAGAATTAGACGACGAATATTTTGAAGAAGAAGAAGGAGAACAGAAAGAAGAATAAGAAGAAGAAGAAGGAGAAGAAGAAGAAGAAGAAGATGGAGAGGATGTAGAAGAAAAAGAAGAAGAAGAAGAAAAAGAAGTAGAAGAAAAAGTAGAAGAAGAAGAAAAAGAAGTAGAAGAAAAAGTAGAAGAAGTAGTAGAAGAAGATGAAAAAGAAGAAGAAGAAGAAGAAGAAGAAGAAGAGGAGGAAGAAGAAGAAGAAGAAGAAGAAGAAGTAGAAGAAGAAGCAGAAGAAGAAGAGGAAGAAGAAGAAATAAAAGAAGAAAATGAAGAAGAAAATGAAGCAGAAGAAGAAGAAAAAGAAGAGGAAGAACAAGAAAAAGGAAAAAAGAAGAAGAATATGCAGAAGAAGAAGAAAAAGAAGAAGAAAGAGAAAAAGAAGAAGGAGAAGAAGGGAAAGGGGAAGAAAAAGTAGAAGAAGAACCAGAAGAAGAAGAAGTGGATGTAGAAGAGGAGGAGGAAGAAGAAAAAGAAGAAGTACAAGAAGAAAATGAAGAGGAAGAAGAAGTAGAAGGAGTAGTTGTAGTAGTAGAGGAAGAAGTAGAGGAAGAAGAAGTTGAAGAAGAAGAAGAAAAAGAAGTAAGAGAAGAGGAAGAAGAAAAAGAAGAAGAATGAGATGCAGAAAGAAAAGAAAAAGCAGAAGGATTAGAGAAAGAAGAACAAGAAGAAGAAGAAGAAGACAGATTGGAAGGAGATGTAGAAGTAGTAGTAAGAGGAAGAATAAGAAGATGAAGAAGAAGAAGAAGAAGAAGAAGCAGAAGATGAAGAATAGTAAAGGGGAGAAGAAGAAGAAGTAGAAGTAGAAGAAGAAGAAGAGGAAGAAGAAGAAGAAGTAGTAGAAGAAGTGAAAGAAAAATAAGAAGAAAAAGAAAATTAAAAAAAAGAAGTAGAAGATGAAGAAGCAAAGGAAGAAGAACAAGAAGAAAAAGAAGAATATGAAGATGAAGAAGAAGAAGAAGAAGAAGTAGAAAAGGATGAAGAGGAGAAGAAGTGAAAGAAGAAGAAGAAGAAGAAGAAGAAGAAGAAAATGATGAAAAGAAGAAAAAGTATAAGAAGAAGAAGATGAAGAAGAAGAAAAAGAAGAAGAAGAAGAAGAATAAGAACAAGAAGAAGGAGAAGAAGACATAGAAGAAGATGAAAAAGAAGAAGAAGAAGAAGAAAAAGAAGAAATAGAAGAAGAAGATGACGATGAAGAAGAAGAAGATGAAACTAAAGAAGAACAAGAAGCAGCAGAAGAAGAAGAAGAGGAAGAAGAAGAAGTAGAAGAAGAAGAAGGTGAGGAAGAAGCAAAAAAAGAAGAAGTAAAAGAAGAACCAAAAGAAGAAGATGATGAAGAAGAAATACAAGAAGAAGAAGAAGAAAGAGAAGAAGAAAAAGAAGAAGCAAAAGAAGTAGTAATCGAAGTAGTAGAGGAAGTAGAAGAAGTAGAAGACGAAGAAGAAGAAGAGGAGGAAGAAGGAGGAGAAGAAAAAAAAGAAGAAGAACAAGAAGTAGTAGAAGAAGATGGACTTGAAGAAGAAGAAGATGGAGAGGATGGAGCAGAAGAAGGACAAGAGGAGGAAGGAGAAGAGGAAGAGTAAGAAGAAGAAGAAGAAGAAGAAGAATAAATTGAAAAAGAAAGGGAAGAAGTAGTAGAAGAAGAAGAAGAAGAGGAAGAAGAAGAAGAAGAAAAGTAGTAGTAATAGTAGTAGTAGTAGAAGAAGAAGAAGAAGAAGAAGTTGATGATGATGATGATGGCCAAGGGGAAGAATTAGAAGATGAAGAAGAAGAAGAAGAAGTAAGAAATAGAAGAAGAAGAAGAAGAAGGTGAGGAAGAAGAAGAAGTTGTAGTAGTAGTAGTAGAAGAAGAATAAGAAGAAGAAGAAGAAGAAGAAGACAAAGAAGAAGAAGAAGATAAGGAAGATGAACAAAAAGAAGGAAAAGAAGGTGAGTAAGATGAACAAAAAGAAGAAGAAGAAGAAGAAGAAGAGGAATAAGAGAAAGAATTAGTAGAAGAAGAAAAAGAAGAAGAAAATAAGAAGAAGAGGAAGTAGAAGAAGAAGAAGAGGATGAAGAAGTAGAAGAAGAAGAGGATAAACAATAAGAAGAAGAAAAAGAAAAGGAAGAAGAAGTAGAAGAATAAGAAGAAGAAGAAGAAGAATTAGAAAAAGAAGTAGAAGAAGTAGAACCAGAAGAAGAGGAAGGCAATGAAGAGGAGAAGGACAAGAAGACGAAGGGAAGGAAGAAGAAGAAGAAGAAGAAGTAGAGGAAGTAGAAGAAGAGGAAAAAGAAGATGAAGGAAAAGACATAGAAGAAGAAGTAGAAGAAGAGGAAACATAAGAAGAAGATGATGAGGATGAAAATGATTAGGAAGAAGTAGAAAAAGAAGGAAAAGAAAAAGGAGAAGAAGAAGAAGAAGAAGAGGAATAAGGAGAAGAAGAAAAAAAGAAGCAGTAAAAGAAGAAGAAAATTTAGTAGTAGAAGAAGAAGAAGAGGAAGAAGAAGAAGAAGAAGAAGAAGATGAAGAAGAAGAAGAAGATGTAGAGAAGCAGATGAGTAACAAGGAGAAGAAGAAGAAGAAGAGGAGGAACAAGAAGTAGAATATAAGAAGGAGAAGAAGAAGAAGAAGAAGAAGAAGAAGAAGAAAGAAGAAAAAGAAAAAGGAAAAGAGGAAGAAGAAGAAGAAGAAGAAGATGGAGGAGGAGGAGGAGGAGGAGGAGAAGAAAAAGTAGAGGAAGAAGAAGAACAAGATGCAAAAGAAGAACAAGAAGAAGAAAAAGAAGAGGAAAAGGAGCAAGGTGTTGTAGAAGAAGAAGAAAAAGAAAGGAAGTGGAAGGAGAAGAAAAGCAGAAGAATAAGAAGAAGAAGAAGAAGAAGAAGAAGAAGATGGAGTAGAAGTAGAAGGAGAAGAAGAAGAAGGAGGAAAAGAAGAAAGAGAAGGAAGAGGAGGAGGAGGAGAAGAAGAAGAAGGAGAGGAAGAAGAAGAAGAAGATGTAAAAGAAGAACAAGAAGAAGAAAAAGAGTAGGAAAAGGAGCAAGTAGTTGTAGAAGAAGAAGAATTAGAAGAAGTAGCACTAGAAGAAAAAGAAGATGAAGAAGAAGAAGAAGAAAAAGAAGAAAGAAAAGAAGAAGATAGAGAAGAAGGAGGAGGAGAAGAATAAGAAAAAGAAGAAGAAGGAGATGGAGAAGAAGATTAACAAGAAGAAGGTAATGAAGAAGAAGAAGAAAAGGAGAAGATGAAGAAGAAGAAGAAGAAGAAGAAGAAGAAGTAGAAGAAGAAAAACAAGAAGAAGATGAAGAAGAAGTTAAAGAAGAAAAAGAAAAAGAAGTAGAAGAAGTAGTAGAATTACAAGAAGAAGACGAAGAAGAAGAAGAAGAAAGAGAAGGTAAGGAAGAAGAAGTAGAAGGAGAAGAAGAGGAATAAGAAGTACAAGAAAAAGAAGAAGAAGAGGAAGAAGAAGAAGAAGAAATAGAAGAAGAAGAAGAAGAAGAAGAAGAAGAGCAATAGGAAGAAGTGGAGGAGGGAGAAGAAGAAGAAGAAGAAGAATAGAAAGAAGAAGAAGGAAGAGAAGATTATGAATAGGAAGAAGAAGAAGTGGAACAAGAAGAAAAAGAAGAAGAGAAATAGAAGTAGAGGAAGTAGAAGATGGTGAGGAAGGTGACGAAGAAGAAAAAGAAGGAGAAGAAGAGAAACAAAAAAAATAAGAAGATGTTAAAGAAGAAGAGGAAGTAGAAGAAGAAGAAGATGATGAAGAGATGAAGATGAAGAAGAAGAAGAAGAAGAAGGAAGAAGAAGAAGAAGAAGAAGAAGAAGAAGAAGAAGAAGAAGAAGATGAAGAAGAAGAAAATGAAGAAGAAGAAGAAGAAGAAGTAGAAGAAGAAGAAGAAAGAGAAGAATAAGAAGAACATGAAGAAGGAGAAGAAAAAGAAGATGAAGAAGAAGAAGAAGAAGAGGAAGGAGAGGAAGAAGGAGAAGAAGAAGAAAGAGAAGAAGAAGAAGAAGAAAAAGAAGAAAGCGAAAAAGAAGTCAAAGATGTAGAAGATGAAGAGGAAGAAGTATCAGAAGAAGAAGAAGAAGTAGAAGAAGAAGAAGCAGAAGAAGAAGTAGTAGTAGTAGTAGTAGTAGTAGAAGAAGAAGAAGAAGAAGAAGAAGAAAAAGAAGAAAAAAGGGAACAAGAAAAAGAAGCAGTAAAAGAAGAAGAAGTAGAAGAAGAGGAAGAATAAGAATAAGAAGAAGAAGAAAAAGAGAAGAAGAAAAAGAAGAAGAAGAATGAGAAGAAGAAAGAAAAGTGGAAGAGAAGAAGGAGAAGCAAAAGAAGATAAAGAAGAAGAAAAAAGAGGAGGAGAAGAAGAAGAAGTAGTCGGAGGAGAAGAAGAGGGGTAAGAAGAAGAAGAAGAAGAAAAAGAAGAAGAAGAAGATGATGAAGAAGAAGAAGAAGAAGATGAAGAAGACGTAGTAGTCGAAGAAGAAAAAGACGAGGATGAAGAAAAAGAACAAGAAGGCAAGAAAGAAGAAAAAGAAGAAGACAAATAAGAATATGAGAAAGAATAGAAGAAGAAGAAGAAGAAGTCGAAGAAGTAGATGAAATATATGAAGTAGAGAAGAAGATGAGGTAGAAGAAGAAGAAGAAGAAAAAGAAAATGGAAATGAAGAAGAAGAAGAAGAGAAATAAGAGAAAGAATTAGTAGAAGAAGAAAAAGAAGAAAAATATGAAGAAGAAGAAGAAAAAGAAGA
>JAIUJO010002057.1:0-7500 GCA_023846275.1 Vanilla planifolia | reverse complement strand
AAGAAGTAGTAGAATAAGAAGAAGAAGAAAAAAGAGAAGAAGAGGAAGAGAAGAAGAAGGAGAAGAAGAAAGAAAATGTAAAAAAAAGAGAAGAAGAAGAAGAAGATGAGGAAGAAGATGAAGAAGATGAAGGAGGAGAGGAAGAAGATGAAGAAGATGAAGAAGGAGAGCAAGAAGTAGTAGTACAAAGAAAAGAAGTGAAAGAAGAAGAAGAAGAAGAAGAAGAAGAACAGAAGAAGAAGAAGAGGAACAAGAAGAAGAAGTAGAAGAAGAAGGAAAAGAAGTAGAAGAAATAGAAGAAGAAGGAGAAAAAGAAGAAGATGAAGAATAAGAAGAACAAGAGGAAGAAGTACTAAAAGAAGAAGACAACGACAAAGAATAAGAAAAAGAAGTAGAAGAAGAAAAGGTAGAATAAGATGACGAAGGAGCAAAAGAAGTAGAAGAAAATGAAGGTTAGGAAGAATTAAGGGAAGAAGAAGAAGAAGATGATGATGATTTTGATGAAAAAAAGGAATAATAATAATAATAATAATAATAAAAATAATAATAATATAATAATAATAATAATAACAATAATAATAATAATAATAATAATAATAATAATAATAATAATAAGTAGAGATAGAAGTAGAATAAGAAGAAGAAGAAGATGTTGATGATGATGATGATTTTGGTGAAGAAGAAGAAGAAGAAGAAGGAAGAGAGAAGAAGAAGAACGAGAAGAATAAAATGAAGAAGTGGAAAAAGAAGAAGAAGAATAAGAGGTCGAGGAGGAAGATGAAGAAGAATAAGAGGAAGAATAAGGAGAAGAAAAGGAGAAAAAGAAGATTAAAAGGCAGGAGAAGAAGAAGAAGAAGAAGAAGATGAAGAAGAAGAAGTTGAAGAAGAAGAAGAAAAGAAAGAAGGACAAGAAGAATAAGAAAAAGATGTAGAAGAAGAAGAAGTAGTAGTAGTAGTTGAAGAAGAAGAATAAGAAGAAGATGAAAAAATAGAAGAGCATGAAGTAGAAGAAGAAGAAGAAGAAGAAGTAGAAGAAGAAGAAGAAGAAGAAGAAGAAAAAGAAGATGATGATGATGATGAAGAGGAGGAAGAAGCAGAAGAAGAGCAAGAGAGGTGAAAGAAGGCAAAGAAGAAGAAGTTGAAGAAGAAGAAGAAGAAGAAGGAGGTGAGGAACAAGAAGAGTAAGAATAAGAAGAAGAAGAGGAGGAAGAAGAAGAAGAAGATGAAGAAGAAGATGAAAGAAGAGGAAGTAGAAGAAGAAGAAGGGAAGAGATAGAAGAAGAAGAAGTGAAAGTAGAAGAAGAAGAAGAAGAAGAGTAAGCAGAAGAATAGGATGATGATGATGACGATGAAGAAGAAGTAGAAGAAGTAGAAGAAAGAAAAGAAGTTGAAGAAGAAGAAGAAGAAGAAGAAGTTGAAGAAGGAGCAAGTGGAGGAAGAAGAAGATGGAGAAGAAGAAGAAGAATGACAACAACAACAACAACAAGGAGATGGAGAATAAGAAGAACAACTTGAAGAAGTAGAAGAAAAAGAATAAGAGGAAGAAGTGGAACAAGAAGAAGATGAAGAAGAAGTAGAAGAAGGAGAAGGTTAGGAAGAAAAAGAGGAAGAAAAAGGAAAAGAAGTTGAAGCAGATGATGAAGAAGCAAAACAAGAAGAAGATGAAGAATATGATGTTGATGAAGAGTAAGATGAAAAAAATGAAAAACATGAAGAAGATAAAGAAGAGCAGAAAGTAGAAGAAGAAAGAAGAAGAAGTAGAAGAAGAAAAAGAAGTAGAAAAAAAAAGAAGAAAAAGTAGTAAAAGAAGAAGAAGAACAAAGAATAAGAAGAACATGAAGAAGAAAAAGAAGATGAAGGAGAAGAAGAAGAAAAGGAAGATGAATAAAATGAAGAAGAAGAAGGAGAAGAAATATAAGCAGATGAAGAAGTAGTAATAGAAGAAGAAGAAAAAGAAGAAGGAGAGATGAGCCAGAGAAGAAGAAGAAGAAGAAGAAGCGCAATAAATAGAAGCAGAAGAAGAAGAAGAAGAAGAAGAAGAAGAAGAAGAAGAAGAAGAAGAAGATGATGATGATGATGAAGATGAAGAAGAAGTACTAGAAGAAGAAGATGTAGAAGTAGAATAATAATAATAATAGTAATAATATTAATAAGAAGAAAGAATGGAAGAAGAAAGGAAAGATTAAGAGGCAGAACAAGAAGAACAGGAAGAAGAAGAAGTAGAAGAAGAAGAAGAAGAAGAAGATGAGTAGGATCAAGTAGAAGAAGAAGAAGTAGTAGTTAGTAGTAGAAGAAGAAGAAGAAGAAGAAGGAGTAGAAGAAGAAGAAGAAGAGGAAGTTGTAGTAGAAGAAGAAGTAGAAAAAATAGAAGAAGTAGCAGTAGAAGAAGAAGAAAAAAGAAAAGTAGAAGAAGAAGATGAAGAAGAAGAAGTAAAAGAGGTGAAAAATGAACAGGGCAAAGAAGAAGAAGAAGAACAATAAGAAGGAGATGAAGAAGTAGAAGAAGAAGACGAAATAGAAGAAAAAGAAGAAGTAGAAGAAGAGAAGAAAAAGAAGTAGTAGTAGTAGTAGAAGAAGAAAAAGAAGAAGTAGAGGAAGAAGAAGATGAAAGGTAGAAAACGTAGTCGTAGTAGAAGAAGAAGAAGAAGAAGAAGATGAAGAAGAATATGATGAAGAAGTAGAAGTAGTAGTAGAAGAAGAACATGAAGAGGAAAAACAAGTATAAGAAGAAGAGAAAGAATAAGAGGAAGAAGAAGAAGAAGTAGTAGCAGTAGAAGAAGAAGATGATGATGATGAGAAAGAAGAAGATGACTAAGAAGAAAAAGAAGAAGAAGAAGCAGAAGAAGAAGAAGAAGCAGAAGAAGAAGAAGAAGAAGAAGAAGAAGAAGAAGAAGAAGAAGTAGAAAAAGAGGTAAAAGAAGAGGTAAAAGAGGAAGAAGAAGAAGAAGTAGAAGAAGAAGAAGAAGAAGAAGAAGAAGAAGGAGAAGAAGACATAGAAGAAGAAGAAAAAGAAGAAAAAGAAGAAGAAAAAGAAGAAATAGAAGAAGAAGATGACGATGAAGAAGAAGAAGATGAAACAAAAGAAGAACAAGAAGCAGCAGAAGAAGAAGAAGAAGAAGAAGAAGAAGAAGTAGAAGAAGAATAAGGTGGGGAAGAAGCAAAAAAAAAAGAAGTAAAAGAAGAACCAAAAGAAGAAGATGAAGGAGAAGAAATACGAGAAGAAGAAGAAGAAAGAGAAGAAGAAGAAGAAGAAGATGAAGATGAAGGAGAAGAAGTAAAAGAAGAAGAGGAAGAAGAAGAAATAGAAGAATAAGAAAAAGAAGAAGCAAAAGAAGTAGTAATCGAAGTAGAAGAGGAAGTAGAAGAAGTAGAAGACGAAGAAGAAGAAGAGGAGGGAGAAGAAGAAGGAGGAGAAGAAAAAAAAGAAGAACAAGAAGTAGTAGAAGAAGAAGGACTGGAAGAAGAAGAAGATGGAGAGGATGGAGGAGAAGAAGGAGAAGAGGAGGAAGGAGAAGAGGAAGAGTAAGAAGAAGAAGAAGAAGAGGAATAAATCGAAAAAGAAAGGGAAGAAGTAGAAGAAGAAGAAGAGGAAGAAGAAGAAGAAGAAAAGTAGTAGTAATAGTGGTAGTAGTAGAAGAAGAAGAAGAAGAAGAAGTTGATGATGATGATGATGGCCAAGAGGAAGAATTAGAAGATGAAGAAGAAGAAGAAGTAAGAAATAGAAGAAGAAGAAGAAGAAGGTGAGGAAGAAGAAGAAGATGTAGTAGTAGTAGTAGAAGAAGAAAAAGAAGAAGAAGAGGAAGAAGACAAAGAAGAAGAAGAAGATAAGGAAGAAGAACAAAAAGAAGGAAAGGAAGGAAAAGAAGGTGAGTAAGATGAACAAAAAGAAGAAGAAGAAGAAGAAGAAGAGGAATAAGAGAAAGAATTAGTAGAAGAAGAAAAAGAAGAAAAATATGAAGAAGAAGAAGAAAAAGAAGAAGAAAATAAGAAGAAGAGGAAGTAGAAGAAGGAGAAGAAGACGAAGAAGTAGAAGAAGAAGAGGATAAAGAATAAGAAGAAGAAAAAGAAAAGGAAGAAGAAGAAGTAGAAGAATAAGAAGAAGAAGAAGAAGAAGAAGAAGAATTGGGAAAAGAAGAAGAAGTAGAAGAAGTAGAACAAGAAGAAGAGGAAGGCAAAGAAGAAGGAGAAGGACAAGAAGACGAAGGGAAGGAAGAAGAAGAAGAAGAAGAAGAAGAAGAAGAAGAAGAAGAAGAAGAAGTAGAGGAAGTAGAAGAAGAGGAAGAAGAAGATGAAGGAAAATACATAGAAAGAATTAGTAGAAGAAGAGGAAACATAAGAAGAAGATGATGATGATGAAAATGATTAGGAAGAAGTAGAAGAAGAAGGAAAAGAAAAAGGAGAAGAAGAAGAAGAAGAGGAATAAGGAGAAGAAGAAAAAAAGAAGTAAAAGAAGAAGAAAAAGTAGTAGTAGAAGAAGAAGAAGAGGAAGAAGAAGAAGAAGAAGAAGAAGAAGAAGAAGATGAAGAAGAAGAAGAAGATTTAGAGAAGCAGATGAGTAACAAGGAGAAGAAGAAGAACAAGAAGAGGAACAAGAAGTAGAATATAAGAAGGAGAAGAAGAAGAAGAAGAAGAAGAAGAAGAAGAAGAAGAAGAAGAAAGTGGAAGAAAAAGAAAACGCAAAAGAGGAAGAAGAAGAAGAAGAAGATGGAGCAAAAGTAGAATAAGAAGAAGAAGAAGGAAAAGAAGAAGGAGAAGGAGGAGGAGGAGGAGGAGGAGAAAAAAAGTAGAGGAAGAAGAATAAGAAGAAGATGCAAAAGAAGGGCAAGAAGAAGAAAAAGAAGAGGAAAAGGAGCAAGTAGTTGTAGAAGAAGAAGAAAAAGAAAGGAAGTGGAAGAAGAAGAAAAAGCAGAAGAAGAATAAGAAGAAGAAGAAGAAGAAGAAGAAGAAGAAGAAGAAGATGGAGTAGAAGTAGAAGGAGAAGAAGAAGAAGGAGGAAAAGAAGAAAGAGAAGGAAGAGGAAGAGGAGGAGAAGAAGAAGAAGGAGAGGAAGAAGAAGAAGAAGGAGATGCAAAAGAAGAACAAGAAGAAGAAAAAGAATAGGAAAAGGAGCAAGTAGTTGTGGAAGAAGAAGAATTAGAAGAAGTAGCACTAGAAGAAAAAGAAGATGAAGAAGACGAAGAAGAAAAAGAAGAAAGAAAAGAAGAAGATAGAGAAGAAGGAGGAGGAGAAGAAGAAGAAGAAGAAGAAGATGAAGAAGAAGATTAAGAAGAAGAAGGTAATGAAGAAGAAGAAGAAATGGAGAAGATGTAGAAGAAGAAGAAGAAGAAGAAAAACAAGAAGAAGAAGAAGAAGTGGAAGAAGAAGTTAAAGAAGAAAAAGAAAAAGAAGTAGAAGAAGAAGTAGAAGAAGTAGTAGAATTACAAGAAGAAGAAGAAGAAGAAGAAGAAGAAGAAGAAAGAGAAGGGGAGGAAGAAGAAGAAAAAGAAGAAGTAGAAGGAGAAGAAAAGGAATAAGAAGTAGAAGAAAAAGAAGAAGAAGAGGAAGAAGAAGAAGAAGAAATAGAAGAAGAAGAAGAAGAAGAAGAAGAAAAAGAAGAGCAAAAGGAAGAAGAGGAGAAGGAAAAAGAAGAAGAAGAAGAAGAATAGAAAGAAGAAGAAGAAAGAGAAGATTATGAATAGGAAGAAGAAGAAGAGGAACAGGAAGAAAAAGAAGAAGAGAAATAGAAGTAGAAGAAGTAGAAGATGGTGAAGAAGGGGACGAAGAAGAAAAAGAAGAAGGAGAAGAAGAGAAACAACAAAAATAAGTAGATGTTAAAGAAGAAGATGAAGTAGAAGAAGAAGAAGAAGATTATGAAGAAGAATATGATGAAGAAGATGAAGAAGAAGAAGAGAAGAAGAAGAAAGAAGAAAAAGAAGAAGAAGAAAGAAGAAGAAGAAGAAGAAGATGAAGAAGAAGAAAATGAAGAAGAAGAAGAAGAAAAGAAGTAGAAGAAGAAGAAGAAAGAGAAGAATAAGAAGAACATAAAGAAGGAGAAGAAAAAAGATGAAGAAGAAGAAGAAGAAGAGGAAGGAGAGGAAGAAGGAGAAGAAGAAGAAAGAGAAGAAGAAGAAGAAGAAGAAGAAAGCGAAAAAGAAGTCAAAGATGGAGAAGATAAAGAGGAAGAAGTAGAAGAAGAAGAAGAAAAAGCAGAAGAAGAAGAAGCAGAAGAAGAAGAAGAAGAAGAAGAAGTAGTATTAGTAATAGAAGAAGAAGAAGAAGAAGAAGAAGAAGAAAAAGTAGAAGAAAAAAGGAAGAAGAAAAGAAGAAGTAGTAGAAGAAGAAGAAGTAGAAGAAGAGGAAGAATAAGAGTAAGAAGAATAAGAAAAAAGAGAAGAAGAAAAAGAAGAAGAAGAATGAGAAGAAGAAAGAAAAGTAGAAGAGAAGTAGGAGAAGCAAAAGAAGATAAAGAAGAAGAAGAAAGAGAAGGAGGAGAAGAAGAAGAAGAAGTAGTCGGAGGAGAAGAAGAGGGGTAAGAAGATGAAGAATAAGAAAAAGAAGAAGAAGAAGAAGATGAAGAAGAAGAAGAAGAAGATGAAGAAGACGTAGTAGTTGAAGAAGAAAAAGACGAGGATGAAGAAAAAGAACAAGAAGGCAAGAAAGAAGAAAAAGAAGAAGACAAATAAGAATATGAGAAAGAATAGAATAAGAAGAAGAAGAAGAAGACGAAGAAGTAGATGAAATATATGAAGTAGAGAAGAAGATGAGGTAGAAGAAGAAGAAGAAGAAGAAGAAGAAAAAGAAAATGAAGAAGAAGAAGAAGAGGAATAAGAGAAAGAATTAGTAGAAGAAGAAAAAGAAGAAAAATATGAAGAAGAAGAAGAAAAAGAAGAAGAAAATAAGAAGGAGAGGAAGTAGAAGAAGAAGAAGACGAAGAAGTAGAAGAAGAAGTGGATAAAGAATAAGAAGAAGAAAAAAAAGGAAGATGGAGAAGTAGAAGAATAAGAAGAAGAAGTATAAGAATTAGAAAAAGAAGAAGTAGAATAAGAAGAAGAGGTAGGCAAAGAAGAAAGAGAAGGACAAGAAGATGAAGGGAAGGAAGAAGAAGAAGAACAAGAAGAAAGAGAGAGAAGAAGAAGAAGTAGAGGAAGTAGAAGAAGAGGAAGAAGAAGATGAAGGAAAAGACGTAGAAGAAGAAGAAGTAGAAGAAGAGGAAACATAAGGAGAAGATGATGATGATGAAAATGATAAGGAAATGTAGAAGAAGAAGAAGGAAAAGAAAAAGAAGAAGAATAAGAAGAAGAGGAATAAGGAGAAGAAAAAAAAGAAGCAATAGAAGAAGAAGAAAAAATAATAGTAGAAGGAGAAGAGAGGAAAAAGATGAAGAAGAAGAAGATGAAGAAGAAGAAGAAGATGTAGAGAAGCAGAAGAGTAACAAGGAGAAGAAGAAGAAGAAGAAAAGGAACAAGAACTAGAATATACGAAGAAGAAGAAGAAGAAGAAGAAGAAGAAAGTGGAAGAAAA
>JAIUJO010001197.1:27500-37500 GCA_023846275.1 Vanilla planifolia | reverse complement strand
TGATGAAGAAGAGGAAGAAGTAGAAGAAGATGAGGAACAAGAAAAAGGAAAAGAAGGGGAAGAAGAGGAAGAAGAAGAAGAAGAATGAAAGAAGAAGAAGAAGATGTACTAGAAGAAGAAGAAGATGGAGAAGAAAAAGAAGAAGTAGAAGAAGAAGAAGATGATGAAGAAGAGGATGAAGTTGAAGAAGAAGAAGAGGAACAAGAAAAAGAAAAGGAAGTGTAGAAAGAAGAAGAAGTAGTAGAAGGAGGAGAAGAAGAAAAAGTAATATAAGAAGAAGAAGAAGAAAAAGAAGAAGAAGAAGAAGAAGATGAAGTAAAGGAAGAAGAAGAAGAGCAAGTAGAAGAAGAAGAACAAGAAGAAGAAGAAGAAGATTAGGAGGATGAACGAAAGAAGAAAAAGAAAAAGGGCAAGAAGAAGAAGAAGAAGAAGAAGAAGAAGAAGAAGAGGAGGAAGTAGAGGAAGAAGAAGAAGAAGAAGAGGATGAATAAGAAGTAGATGAAGAAGAAGAAGATGAAAAGAAGTAGAAGAAGAAAAAGAAGGAGAAGAAGAAGAAGAAGAAGAAGACGAAGAAGAAGAAGAAGTAGAAGAAGAAGACGAAGAAGGAGAAGAAGAAGGTGAAGAAGAAGGAGTAGAAGAGGATAAAGAAGAAGATGATGAAGAAGAAGAAGAAGAAGGAGGAGTAGGAGAAGAAGAAGAAGAAGAAAAAGAAGAAGAAGAAGAAGACGAAGAAGAATAATAATACGAAAAAGAAGAGTGACAAGAAGATGAAGAAGATGATGAAATAGATGAACAAGAAGTAGAAGAAGAAGAAGAAGAAGAAGAAAGAAAAAGAAAAAAAGGAGGAAGAAGAAAAAGAAGAAGAAAAAGAATAAGAAGTGGAAGAAGAATAAGTAAAAGAAGAACAAGAAAAAGAAGAATAAGAAGAAGATTAAGAAGATGATGAAAAAGGAGAAGAAGAGGAAGAAGAAAAGAAGAAGAAGAAGAAAGAAGAAGATGATGAAGAAGAAGAAGTAGTAGTAGTAGAAGAAGAAGAAGTAGAAGAAGAAGAAGTTAAAGAAGAAGTAGAAGAAGATGAAAAAGAAGAAAAAGGAGAAGAAAAGGAAGAAAAGGAAGAAGAAGAAGAATAAAAAAAGAGAAGAAGAAGTCATAGTAGAAGAAGAAGAAGAAGAAGAAGAAGAAGAAGAAGATGATGATGATGATGATGATGATGAAGAAGAAGTTGATTATGATGATGATGGTGAAGAAGAGGAAGAAGAGGAAGAAGAGGAAGAGAAAGAAGAAAGAAGAAAAAGAAAAAGAAGAGGAAGAAGAAGAAGAAGATGAAGAAGAAGGAGAAGAAGAACAAGTAAAAGAAGAAGAAGAAGAAGAAGAAGAAGAACAAGAAGAAGAAGAAGAAGTAAAGGAAGAAGAAGAGTAGGAAGAGGAAGAGGAAGAAGAGGAAGAAGAAGAAGAAGGAGGAGATGAAGAAGAAGAAGATAAGGAAGAAGAAAAAGAAGAAGAACAAAAAGAAAAAGAGCAAGAAGAAGAGCAAGAAGAAGAACAAGAGGAGGGGGAGGAGGAGGATGAAGAGGAAGAAGAAGAAGAAGAAGAAGAAGAAAAAGATGAAAAAGAAGAAGAAGAAGAAGATGAAGAAGAGGAAGAAGAATAAGAAAAGAAGAAGAAGAAGAAGAAGAAGAAGAAGAGAAGGAGGAGGAGGAGGAGGAGGAGGAGGAGGAGGAGGAGGAGAAGAAGAAGATGAAAAAGAAGAACAAGAAGAAGACTAAGGAGAAGAAGAAAATGAAGACGACAAAGAAGAAGAAGAACACTAAGAAGTAGATGAAAAAGAAGAAGAAGAACAAGAACAAGATGAAGATGAAGGAGATGAAGACGAAGAAGAAGAAGAAAATGAAGGAGGAGAAGAAGAAGGCGAAGAAGAAGTAGAAGTAGAAGAAGAATAAGAAGAAGAAGAAGAAGAAGAAGAAGAAGAAGATTAAGGTGAAGAAGAGGAAGAAGAAGAAGAAGATAATGGTGATGATAAAGAAGAAGAAGGTGGAGAAGGAGGAGAAGAAGAAAAAGAAGAAGATGAGGAAAAAGTAGTAGAAGAAGAAGAAAAAGAAAAAGAAGATGATGATGAAGAAGAAGAAGAAAATGAAGAAGAAGCAGAAGAAGAAGAAGAAGAAGATGAAGATGAAGATGAAGGAGAAGAAGGCAAACAAGAAGAAGAAGAAGACCAACACAAAGAAGATTAAGAAGTATAAGATGAAGAAATAAGAAAAAGAAGAAGTAGAAGGAGAAAAGAAAGAAGAAGATTAAGAATTAGAAGAAGAAGAAGAAGAAGAAGAAGAAGAAGTAGAAGAAGAAGAAGCAAACGAAAAAGAAGAAGAAGAAGAAGAAGAAGTAGAAGAAGAAGTAGAAGAAGAAGAAGAAGAAGAAGAAGAAGAAGAAGAAGAAGAAGAAGAAGAGGTTGCAGAAAAGGTAGGAGAAGAAGAAGAAGAAGAAGAAGAAGAAGAAGAAGAAAAAGACGAAGATAAAGAAGATGGTAGAGAAATAGAAGAAGAAGAAGAAGAAGCAAAATAAGCAAAAGAAGAAGAAGAAGAAGAAAAAGCAAAATAAGCAGAAGAAGAAGAAGAAGAAGAAGAAGAAGAATAAGAAGAAGAAGCTGAAGAAGATGAAATAGAAGAAGAAGATGAAGAAGAAGAAGACAAAGAAGAAGATGATGAAGGCGAAGAAGAAGATGAAGATAAAGATGAAGAAGAAAACAAGAGACAACAAGAAGATGCTGATGATGATGAAGAAAAAGAAGAAGAAGATGATGAAGAATAACAAGAAGAAAAATTATAACAAGATGAATGAGAAGTAGAAGTTTAATATGAGAAAGAAGAAGAATATGATGAAGACGAAGAAGAAGAAGAAGAAGAAGAAGAAGAAGGATAAGAAGAAGAAGAAGTTGATTAAGAAGATGAAGAAGAATTTGGAGAGGATGAAGAAGGAGGGGGAGAAAGAAAAGGAGAAGAAGAAGAACTAGAAGAACAAGATGAAGAAAAAAAGAAGTGAAAGAAGGGGAAGAAAAAGAAGGAGATTAAGAAGAAGTAGTAGAAGAAGAAGATGAAGAAGAAGCAATAGAGGAAGAAAAAGAAGAAGAAGGAGAAGAAGAAAGAGAAGAAGAAGATGAAGAAGAATAAGGACATGAAGAAAAATAATAAAAGGAAGAAGTAGAAGAAGAAGAAAGAGAAAAAGAAGAAGTAGAAAGAGAAGAAGAAGAAGAAGAAGAAGAAGAAGAAGAATTAGGAGAAGAAGAAGCATAAGAAGAAAATGAAGGAGAACAAGAAGATGGAGGAGAAAAAGAAGATTAAGAAGAAGAAGAAGAAGAAGAAGAAGAAGAAAATGAAGGAGAACAAGAAGACGAAAGAGAAGAGGAGGAGAAGTAGAAGAGGAAGAAGAAGAAGAAGTAGAAGAAGACAAAAAAGAACAAGAAAAGGATGAAGAAGAAGCAAAAGTTGAAGAAGTCAAAGAAACAGAAGAATAAGAAGGAGAAGAAGAAGGAGAAGAACAAGACGAGGAAGGAGAAGAAAAAGAAGAAGAAGAAGAAGGAGAAGAAGAAGAAGTGGAAGAAGGTGATGAAGAAGAAAAAGAATAGATAAAAGAAGAAGACCAAGAAGACGATGAAGAAGAAGACGAAAAAGAAGAAGATGAAGAAGAAGAACAAGATGATGAAGGAGAAGAAGAAGCGACGAAGAAGAAGAAGAAGAAGAAGAAAAAGAAGAAGAAGAAGAAGAAGAAGTCAAAGAAGGAGAAGAAAAAGAAGAAGAAGAAGAACAAGAAGAAGCATATGAAGATAAAGAAGCTGAAGACGAAGAAGAAGATGAAGAAGTAGAAGAAGAAGAATTAGAAGAAGAAGAATAGAAAGAAGTGGGAGAAGAAGAAGAAGAAGAAGAACAAGAAGAATATGAAGAAGTGGAAAAAGAAAAAGAATAAGAAGAATAAGAGAAAGAAAAACTAGCCGAAAATGAAGAAGTAGGAGAAGGGGCGATTGAGGAGAAGAAGGAGAAGGAGAAGAAGAAGAAGAAAAGATGAAGAAGAAAAGGAAAGAAGAAGAAAAAGAATAAGAAGGAAAAGAAAAAAAAGAAGGCGAAGATTAAGAAGAAGAAGAAGAAGAAGAAGTAGACGAAGAAGAAGAAGAAGAAGAAGAAGAAGAAGAAGAAGAAATAGAAGAAGAAGAAGAATCAAAGTAGAAGGAGAAGAAGAAGATGATGATGATGATGAAGAGAAAGATGATAACAAAGAAGAAGAAGAAGAAGCAGAAGAAGAAGAATAAGAAGTAAAAGAAGAAGAAGAAGAAGGATAAGAAGAAGAAGGATGAGAAGAAGAAGGAGAAGAAGTAAAAAAAGAAGATGATAGAGAAGCAAAAGAAGGAGGAGGAGGAGGAGGAGGAGAAGAAGAAGAAGAAGAAGAAGAAGAAGAACAAAAATAAAAGATGACAAAGAAGAAGAAGAAGAAGAAGAAGAAAAAGAAGAAGATGACAAAGAAGAAGAAGAAGGCAAATAAGAAGAAGGAGAAGAAGAAGAAGAAGAAGAACAAAACGAAGATGAAGAAGAAGATAAAGAGATGAAGAAGAAAAAGAAGAAGTAAAGGAAGAAGAAGGAGGAGGAGAAGAAGAAGTAGAAGTAGAATACGAAGAAGAAGAAAAAGAAGAAGAATAACAAGAAGAAAAAGGAGTCAAAGAAGATGAAGAAGTAGAGGAAGAAGAAGAAGGAGAAGAAGACATAGAAGATCAAAAAGAAGAAGAAGATTGAGAAGAAGGAGAAGAAGAAGAAGTATTAGAAGTAGTAGAAAAAGAAAAAGAAGAAGAAGAAGATGATGATGATGATGATGAAGAAAAAGATGATGACAAAGAAGTAGAGGAAGAAGAAGAAGAAAAAGAAGAAAAAAAAGAAGAAGAAGAAGAAGAAGGTGATGAGGAACAAGCAAAAGATAAAGAAGAAGAAAGAGAAGAAGAAGAGGAGGTGGAAGAAGAAGAGGAAAACGAAGAAGAATTCGAGGGCAAAGAAGAAGAAAAAGAAGAAGAAGACAAGAAGATGAAGAAGAAGATAGAGAAGAAGAAGAAGAAGAAGAAGGAGGAGGAGGAGGAGGAGATGAAGAGGAAGAAGAATGAGAAGAAGCAGAAGAAGAAAAAGAAGAAGAAGAAGAAGAAGTAAAGAAGAGGAAGAATAAGAAGAAAAAGTAGATGAGGAAGAAAAAGAAGAAGTAGAAGAGGAATAAGAAGAAGAAGAAAAAGGAGGAGGAGAAGAAGGGGAAGGAGAAGAAGAAGAAAATGGAGAACAAGAAGAATAATAAGAAGGAGAAGAAGAAGAAGAAGAAGAAGAAGATGAAAAAGAAGAAGAAGAAGAAGAAGAAGAAGAAGTTGACGAAGAAGGAGAAGAATAAGAAGAGGAAAAAGAATAAGAAGAAGAAGAAGAAGAAGAAAATGAAGACAAAGAAGAAGAAGAACAAGAAGAAGATGAAGAAGAAGAAGAGTGATAAGAAGAAGAAGTTGGAGAAGTAGAATAAGAGAAGGAGAAGATGAAGAAGAAGAAGAAGAAGACAAAGAAGACGAAGATTGAGAAGACGAAGAAGAAGTAGAAGAAGAAGAAGAAGAAAAAGTTGAAGAAGAAGAAGAAGAAGAAGAAGAAGTGAGAGAAGGAGAAGAAGAAAAGGAGGAAGATGAAGAAGTAGAAGAAGTGCAAGAAGAAGGAGAAGAAGAAGAAGTAGAAGATGAAGAAGAAGAAGAAGACAAAGTAAAAGAAGAAGACGTAGTGGAAGAAGAAGATGTTGATGAAGAAGAAGGAGAACAATAACAAAAAAAAATTAAGGACAAGATAAAGAAAAAGAAGAAGTGGATGATGGTGATGGAGAGCTAGAACAAGACTAGAACAAGAAGAAGAGGATTAGGAAGAATAACAAGAGGTAGAGGAAGAGGAAGAAGAAAAACTAGAACAAGAACAAAATAAGAATAAGAAGAAGGAGAAGAAGTAGAAGGAGAATGAGAAGAAGTAGAAAAGAAGAAGAAGAAGGAGAAGAAGAAGAAGAAGAAGAAGTAAAAGAAGAAGGAGAAGAGAAGCAGAGTAGAAAGAATAAGAAGATTAGGAAGAAGAAGAAGGAAAAGAAGAGGAAGAAGAAGAAGATGATGAAGAAGAAGAAGAAGAATAGGAAGAAGAAAAACAAGATGAAGAAAAAGAAGAAGAAGAAGAAGAAGAAGAAGAAGAATGAAGAAAAAGAAGAAAAAGAAGAGGAAGTAGAAGAACAACAAGAAGAAGAAGAACAAGAAAAAGAAGATGGAGAAGAAGGAGACGTAAAAGAAGAAGAAGAAGAATAAAGAGAAGAAGAAGAAGAAGTAGAAGAAGAGGAAGAAGAACGAGTCGAAGTAGAAGAAGGATAAAGAGAAGGAGGAGAAGAAGAAGATCAAGAAGATGAAAAAGATGAAAATGTTGAAGAAGAAGAGCAAGAAAAAGAAGTAAAAGAAAAAGGAAGAAGAACTAGATGAAGTAGAAGAAGAAAAAGGTGAAAAAAGTGGAGAAGGTGAAGAAGAAGAGGTAGAAGAAGATGATGATGATGAAGATGAAGAAGAAGAAGAAGTAGAAAAAGATGGACAGGTAGAAGAAGAAGACAAAGAAGAAGAAGAAAAAGATGTGGAAGAAGAAGAAATAAAAGAAAAAGAAGAAGAAAAGGAAGAAGAAGAACGAAAAGTTGAAGAGGAAGAAGATGAAGACAAAAAAGAAGAAGATGAAGAAGAAGAAGAAGAAGATGAAGATGAAAAAGTAGTAGTAGTAGAAGAAGAAGAAGAAGACAAAGAAGAAGAAGAAGAAGAAGGTGAAGTCAAGGAAGATGGAGAGGAAAAAGAAGAAGAAGAAGAAGAAAAGAAGAAGAAAAAGGTGTAGAAGTAGAAGAAGAAAAAGAAGAAGAATAATAAGAAGAAGAAGCTGAAGAAGATGAGGAAGAAGAAGAAGAATAAGAAGAAGAAGAAGACAAAGAAGAAGAAGAAGAAGATGAAGAATAAGAAGTGGAAAAAGAAGAAGAAGAAGAAGATGAAGAAGACGAAGAAGACGAAGAAGAAGAGAAGAGAAGAAGAAGAAGAAGAAGAAGAAGAAGAAGAATAAGAAGAAGAAAAAGAAGAAGAAGAAGAAGTAGAAGAAGAAGAAGGAGAAGAAGGAGAAGAAGAGGAAGATAAAGAAGAAGAAGAAGAAGAAGACGAGGAAGAAGAAAAAGAAGGAGGAGAAGAAGAAGAAGAAGAGGATATAGAAGAAGGAGTGAAGAAGTAAAAGAATAAGAACAAGAAGAAGAAAAAAGGAGGAGGAGAAGAAGAAGAAGAAAAAGACCAAAAAGAAGAAGAAGTTGAAGAACAAGAAGAAGAAGAAGAAGATGATGAAGAAGAAGTAGAAGAAGCAAAAGATGAAGAGGAAGAAGAAGAAGAAGAAGAAGAAGAAAAAGAAGTAGAAGAAAGTGAAGAAGAAGAAGAAGAAGAAGATTAATAAGATACAGAAAAAGAAGATGAAGAAGGAGAAGGAGAAGGAGAAGTAGAAGAAGAAGAAAGAGAAGAAGGAGAAGAAGAAGAAGAAGAAGAAGAAGAAGAAGAAGAAGCACATGAATAAGAAGAAGAAGAAGAAAATGAAGAACAAGAAGATGAAGAAGAAGGAGAAGAAGAACAAGAAGAACAAATAGTAGAAGTGGAAGAAGAAGAAGCAGACGAAGTAGAAGAAGAAGAAAAAGGACAAAAAGAAGAAGAAGAGGAAGAAGAAGAAGAACATAAAGATTAATAAGAAGGAACAGAGGAAGAAGAAGAAGATAAAGAAGAAGAAGAAGAAGAAGAAGAAGAGGAAGAAGAAGAAGAAGAAGAAGATGATGATGATGATGATGAAGAAGAAGAAGCAAAAGAAGAAGAAGAGGAAGAAGAATGGGAAGAAGAGGAAGAAGAAAGAGAAGAAGCAGGAGGAGGAGGAGAAGAAGAAGAATAGGAAGAAGAAGAAGAAGATGAAAATTTTAAAGAAGGAGAAGAAGAAAAAGAAGTAGAGGAAGAGGAACAACTAGAAGAAGTAGAAGAAGAAAAAGGAGAAAAAGGAGGAGAAGGAGAAGAAGAAGTAGAAGAAGAAGATGAAGAAGGAGAAGAAGATGATGAAGATGATGTAGAAGTAGAAGTAGAAAAAGACGGACAATTAGAAGAAGAAGGAAAAAAAGGTGAGCAAGGAGATGAAATAGAAGAAAAAGTAGAAGAAGGAGAAGAAAAGAAAAAAGAAGAAGAATAAAAAGTAGAAGATGAAGAAAAGGAAGAAGATGAAGGACAAGAAGATGATGATGATGATGAAGAAGAAGAAGATAATGAAAAAGAAAATGAAGTAGAAGAAGATTATGATGATGATAAAGTAGAAGAAGAAGAAGAAGAAGAAGAATAAGAATAAGAATAAGAAGAAGAAGAAGAAGAAGAAGAAGAGGAAAAAAAAAAGAAGAAAAAAGAAGAAGTAGAAGAAGAAAAAAAAGAAATAGAATAAGAAGAAGAAGAAGAAGAAGAAGAAGAAGAAGAAGAAGAAGAATAAGAAGACGAAGAAGGAGAAGGAGAAGGAGAAGATGAAGAAGATAAGGAAGAAGAAGAAATAGAGGAAGAAGATGAAGGGGAAGAAGAAGAAGAAGAAGAAGAAGGAGAAGAGATCGATGAAGAAGAAGAAGAAGGAGACGAAGAAGTGGAACAACAAGAACAAGAAGAAGAAAAAAGGAGGAGAAGAAGAAGAAGAAGAAAAGACTGAAAAGAAGAAGAAGAAGAAGAAGAATAATAAGATACAGAAGAAGAAGATGAACAAGGAGAAGAAGCAGGAGAAGTAGAAGACGAAGAAGATGAGGAAGAAGAAGAAGAAAATGAAGCAGAAGTACAAGAAGAAGAATAATAAAATAATAAGAGGAAAAAGAGGAAGAAGGAGAAAATAAAGAAGAGGAAGAAGAAGAAGAAGAAGAAGAAAATGAAGAAGAGGAAGAAGAAGAAGAAGAAGAACAAGAAGAAGTTGAAGAAGAAGAAGAAGAGGAAGAAGGAGGAGTAGAAGGGGAAGAAAAAAAAGAACAAGAAGAAACACAAGTAGAAAAAGAAGACGAACAAGACAAAGAAGAAGAAGAAGAAGAAGAAGAAGAAGAAGGAGAAGAAGAGCAGGAAGGAGAAGAAGAAGAAGAAGAAGAAGAAGAAAAGAAAAAAAAGAAGAATGAGAAGAAGAAGAAAAAAAGAGCAAAATAAAGAAGAAGAAGAAGTAGAAGAACAAGAAAAAGAACAAGAAGAAAAATAAGAAGAAGAAGAAGAAGAAGTCAAAGAAAGGTAAAAGAAGAAGAAAAAGAAGAATAAGAAGTCAAAGAAAGGTAGAAGAAGAAGAAAAAGAAGAAAAAGAAATGGAAGAAGTAGAAGAAGAGGAAGAAGAAGAAGAAGGAGAAGGAAGAGAAGAAGAACAAGAAGAAGAAGAACAAAAAGCAGAAGAAGAAGAAGAACAAGAAGAAGAAGAAAAGGTTGTAGAAAAGGAAGAAGTAGAAAATGAAGAAAAGGAAGATGAAAAACAACAAGAAGAAGAGGTAGAGGAAGATAAAGAAGAAGAAGAAGAATGAGAAGAAGAAGAAAAAGGAGAAGGAGAAGAAGCAGAATAAGATGAAGAAAAAGAAGATGAAGTGTAAGAAGAAAAAGAAGAACATGAAGAGGAAGAAAAAGATGACAAAGAAGTTGGAGAAGAAGAAGAAGAAGGAGAAGAGGAAGAAAAAGAAGAAGAAGAAGAAGAAGAAGAAGTAGACGAAGTAGAAGAAGAAGGAGAAAAGGAAGACTAAGAAAAAGAAACAGAAGGAGAAGGAGATGATGACGATGATGAAGAAGATGATGAAGAAGAGGAAGAAGAAGAAAAAGAAGATGATGAAGAAGCAAGAGAACAAGGAGAAGATGAGTGGTACAAGATGAAGAAGAAGAAGAAGAAGAAGAAGAAGAAGGAAAAGAAGAAGGAGAAGAAGAAGGAGAAGAAGAAGAAGAAGA
>JAIUJO010001197.1:7500-10000 GCA_023846275.1 Vanilla planifolia | reverse complement strand
TTTTCCACTTCTTCTTCTTCTTCTTCTTCTTCTTCCACTTCTTCATCTTATTCTTCTTCATCTTCCTCTTCTTCCCCTTCTTCTTCTTCTTCTTCTTCTTCTTCTTCTTCTACATCTTCGTATTCTTCTTCTTATTCCTTTTCTTCCTCTTCTTCTTCTTCTTCTTATTCTTCTTCTTCTTCTTCTTCTTCATTTTCTTCTTCCTCTTCTTCGACTTCTTCAAATTCTTCTTCTTCTTCCTCCTTTTTTTCCTCTTCTTATTCTTCTTCTTTTTCTTCTACTACTTCTTCAACATCTTCATCTTTTTCTTCTTCTTCTTCTACTAGTACTATTACTACCACTCCACTTCTTTTTTCCTCTTAATCTTCTTCTTCATCTTCTTGTTCTTCTTCTTCTTCTTTAGCTTCTTCTCCTTCTACTATTTCTTCTTCTTCTTCTTCTTCTTCTTCTTCTTCTACTTCTTCGTCTTTATATTTTTCTTCTTCTTCTTTCTCTACATCTTCCTATTCTTCTTCTTCTACTACTTTTGCATCTTCCTCTTCTTCTTCTTCTTTTTCTTCTTCTTCTTTTTCTTCTTCTTCTCCAACTTCTTCTTCTTCTTCTTCTTCTTCTTCGTCTTCTTCCTCTTCTTCTTGTCCTTCTACTTCTGCTTTTTATTCTTCTTATTCTTCTTCTGCTTCTTCTTCTTCTTCTTCAACTTCTTATTCTTCATCTTCCTTTTCTTTTTCTTTGACTTCTTCTTCTTCTTCTTCTTCTATCATCTTCTTCTTCTTCCATCTTCTTCTTCTTCTTCTTCTTCTTCTTCTTATTCATCTTCTTCATCTTCTTCTTCTTCTTCTTTCTCCTTTTATTCTTCTTATTCTTCTTCTTCACCTTCATCATCATCTTCTTCTTCTTCTTCGTCTTCTTCTTCTTCTTCTTATTCTTCATCTTCTAATTGTACCACTACTATTACTACTAATTCCACTTTTTTGTCTTTTGGTTCTTCTTCTGCTTCTTCTTTTTTTCCCTGGTAATCTTCTTCTTCATCACCTTGTCATTCTTCTTCTTCTTCTTCTTCTTCTCTTCTTCTTCTTCTTTTTTCTTCTTTTTCTTCATCATCTTCTTTTCTTCTTCTTCTCCTCCTCCTCCTCCTCCTTCTTCTTCTTATACTTCATCATCTTCTTCTTCTTCGTCTTCTTCTTCTTCTTCTTCCTCTTCCTCCTCCTCCTCTTCTTCTTCTTCTTCTTCTTCTTCTTCTTCTGCTTCTGCTTCTTCTTCTTCTGTTTCTTTTCCTTCTTCTTCTTCTTCTTCTTCTTCTTCTTCTACTTCTTCTTCTTCTTCATCTTCTTCTTTACCTTCTTCTTCATCTTCTTCTTTCTTCTTCCTCCTCTTATTCTTCCACATGTTCTTCTTCTTCTTCTTTTTCTTCTTCTTCTGCATCCTCATCTTCTTTACCTTCCCCTTCTTCTTCTTCTTCTTCTTCTTCTTATTCTTCTAATTCTGCTTCTTCTTTTTCTTTTTCTCCTTCTACTTCTTCATTTTCCACTTCTTCTTTATCTTCTTCTTCCTCTAATTCCACTTCTTCATCATCTTCTTCATCTTCTTCCTCTCCTTCCTCATCTTCTTCTTCTTCTGCTTCTTCTTCTTCTTTTTCTTAATTTTGTTCTTCTTCGTATACTTCCTTTTCTTCCTCTTCTTATTGTTCTTCTTTTTCTTCTTCTTCTTATTACTCTTCTTCTACTTCTTCCAATTCTTCCTCTTCTTCTTTGTCTTTCTTCCTCTTATTCTTTTTCTTCGTCTTCTTCTTCTTCTACTTCTTCTTCTTCTTCTTTCTTTTTCTTCTTACTCTTTCTTCTTCTTCTTTTTCTTCTTCTTCTTCTACTTCCTCTTCCTCTTCCTCTTCTTCTTCTTCTTCTTCTTCTTCTTCTTCTTCTTCTTCTTCTTTTCTTATTCTTTCCCCTCTTATTCTTTTGCCTCTTCTTTTGCTTCTTTTTCTTCCTCATCATCTTCATCACCTTCTTCTCCTTCTTTGTCTTCTTCTTCTTCTTCTTCCTGATCTTCTTCTTGCTGTTCTTCTTCTTCATCACCTTCTTCTTCTTCTTCTTCTTCTTCTTTCTTTTCTTCATCTTCTTCTTCTTCATTCTCTTCTTCTTCTTCTTTATCTTCTTTTTCTTATTCTTCTTCTTCAACTTCTTCTTCGTCTTCTTCTTCTTCTTCTTCTTCTTCTTTAGGCTCTTTTCCACCGTCTTCTTCCTCTTCTTCCTCTTTTTCTTCCTCTTCTTCCTCTTTTTCTTCCTCTTCTTTCTTTTCTACTTCTTGTTCTTCTTCTTCTTTTTCTTCTTATTCTTCTTTATCTACTTCTACTTCTTCTTCTTGTTCTTCTTCTTCTTCTTCTTCTTGTTCTTCTTCTTCTTCCATTTCTACCTATTCTTTTTTTCTTTTCTTCCTCTTCTTCTTCTTCTTCTTCTTCTTCCTCTTCTTCCTCTTCTTCTCTTCTTATTCTTCTTCTTCTTCTTCT
>JAIUJO010001197.1:0-2500 GCA_023846275.1 Vanilla planifolia | reverse complement strand
CTTTGCCTTCTTCTTCTTGTTTGCCTTCTTCATCTTCATCTTCTTCTTTTTCTACTTCTTCTCCTTTTAGTTCTTTTTCTTCTTTCTTCTTCTTCTCCTTTCTTTTCTTCCTATTATTCATATTCAACTTCCTCTTCTTCTTCCACTTCCTCTTCTTCATTTTCTTCTTCTTCATCTTTTCTTCTTCGTCTTCCTCTTCTACTTCTTCATGGTCTTCTTCTTCATTGTCTTCTTCTACTTCTTCTTCATCTTCTTCTTCATCTTCCATTTCTTCTTCCTCTTCTTCCTCTTCTTCTTCTTCTCCTCCTTGTTCTTGTTAATCTTCCTCTTCTTCTTCTTCTCCTTCTTCTTCTTCTTCTTCTTCTTCTTCTTCTTCTTCATCTTATTCTTCTTTTTCTTTATCTTCTTCTTGGTCTTTATCATTTTCTTTTTCTTTGTCACTTCATCATCATCATCATCACCATCTTGTTCTTCTTCTTCATCTTCTTCTTCTTCTTATTCTTCTTCCTCTTCTCCTTCTCCTTCTTCTCCTACTAAATTTTCTTCTTCTTCTTCTTATCCTTCTTCGTCATTTACTACTTCATCTTCTTCTTCATTTTCTTCATCTCCTTCTACTTAAACTTCTTGTTCTTGTTCTTCATCTTCTTCTTCTCCTTCTTCATCTTCATCTTCTCCTTCTTCTTTTCTTTTTCTGCTTCTTCATTTTCTTCTTCTCCTTCTACTTCTTTTCTTCTTCTTTGTCTTCTTCTTCTTCTTCATCATCTTCTCCTTCTTCTTCTTGTTCTTCTTCTTCTTTCTTTTCTTCATCTTCTTCTTCTACTTCTTCTTATTCTTCTTTCTCTTCTTCTTCTTTTTCCTCATCTTCCTCATCATCATCATCATCATCTTCTTCTACTTCTACTACTTCTTCCTCTTCTACTTCTCCCTCTTCTTCTTCTTCTTCATCTTATTCTTATTCTTCTTCTTCTATCACTTAATCTTCTTCTTCTTCTTCTTCTTATTCTTCTTCTCTTTTTTCTTCTCCTTCTTTTTGTTCTTCTTCTCCTTGTTCTTCTACTTCCTCTTCTTCTTGTTCTCCTTCTTCTTCTTTTTCATCTTCTTCTTCTTCTTTTTCATTTCCTCCTTCTTTTTCATCTTCTTCGCCTTGTTCTTTTTGTTCTTCCCCTTTTCTTCTTATTCTTCTTCTCTTTTTTCTTCTCCTTCTCTTTGTTCTTCTTCTCCTTGTTCTTCTACTTCCTCTTCTTCATGTTCTCCTTCTTCTTCTTTTTCATCTTCTTCTTCTTCTTTTTCATTTCCTTCTTCTTTTTCATCTTCTTCGCCTTGTTCTTTTTGTTCTTCCCCTTTTCTTCTTCTTCTTCTTCTACATGATCGTCTTCTTCCTCTTTTATGTCTTCTTCATGTTCGACTCCTTCTTCTTCACCGTCTACTTCTTCTTCTTCTTCTTCTTCTCGTCCGTCTTCTTCTTCTTCTACTTCTTCTACTTCTTTTTCTTCTTCTTCTTCTCCTTCTTCCTCTTCTTCTTCTTCTTCACCTTCTTCTTCATATTATTCTTCATCTTCTTTTTCTTCTTTTCTTCTTCCTCTTCTTCTTCTTCTTCTTCTTCTTCTTCTCGTTCTTTTTCTTCTAGTTCTTCTTCTTCTTCTTCTTCTTTTTAGTCTTCTTCTACTTCTTCTTCTTCTTCTTGTTCCTCATCAACTTCTTCTTCCCCTACTCCTTCACCTTCTTCTACTTCTTCTTTGTCTTATTCTTCTTATTCATCGATTTCTTCTTCTTCTTCTTTGTCTTCTTCTTTGTCTTCTTCTTCTCTTCTTTTTATTTCAACTTCTTCCACTTCTTCATCTTCTTCTTCTTCTTCTGCCCTTCTTCAACTTCTTCTTCTTCTATCATCTTCTACTCATTCTTCTTCTCTTTATTCTTCTTCATTTAGTTCTTTTTTTCTTCATTTAATTCTTCTACTTCTTCTTCTTGTTCTTCTTCTATTTCCTTTTCTTTTTCTTCTTCTTTCTTCTCCTTGTTCTCCTTCATCTTCTTCTTCTTCTTCTCTCCCTTGTCCACTTCTTCTCCTTATTCATATTCTTCTTCTTCTTCCTCCTCTTATTCTTATTCTACTTCTTCTTCTTCTTCATGTTCTTCTTCATCTTCTTTTCTTCTTCTTCTTTTTCTTCTTTTCTTCTTCTTTTCTTCTTCTTCATCTTCTTCTTCTTTTTGTTCTTTTTCTTCTTCGTTATGTTCTACTTAGTATTCTTTTTCTTCTTCTTCTTTATTTTATTCATCTTCTTCTTCTTCTTATTCATCATCTTCTTCTTCTTCTTCTTCTTCTTTACCTTCTACTTCTACTTTGTCTTCTTCTTCATCATCATCTTCTTCTTCTCCTTCTTCTTTGTATTTCTCTTCTTCTTCTTCTTCTAATTCTTCCCCTACTTCATCTTCTTCTTCTTCTTCTTCTTCTTCTTCTTTTCTCCTTCTTCTTCACATTCTTCTTCTTTTTCTTTTCTTCATT
>JAIUJO010001862.1:27500-30000 GCA_023846275.1 Vanilla planifolia | reverse complement strand
AGTAAAAACAGAAGAAGAAGAGGAAGCAGAAGAAAAAGAAGAAGAAGAAAAAGATGGTGAAGAAGAAGAAGAAGAAGAATAACAAGAATGAAAAAGAAGAAGAAGAAGAAGTAGAAGAGGAAAAAGACGTTGGAAAAGAAAAACTACAAGAATAAGAAGAAAAAGAACTATAAGAAGAGGAAGAAGAAGAAGAAAAAGAAACATGAAGATGAAGAAGCAGAATTAGAAGAAGAAGAAGAAGAAAAAAGAAGAAGTAGAAAAAGAAGAAGTAATAAAAGAAGTAGAAAAAGTAGAAGTAGATGAAGAAGAAGAAGGAGAAGAAAAAGAAGAAAAATAAGAAGAAGAAGGTGAAAAAAACAACAAAAAGAAGAAGGAAAAAAAAGATGAAGATGAAGAAGTAGAAGAAGTAGAAGAAGAAGAAGAAAGAAGAAGAAGAAGTAAAAAAAAAGAAGTGGTAAAAGAAGTAGAAGAAGTAGAAGAAGAAGAAGAAGTAGAGGAAGAAGAAGAAGAAGAAGAAGAAAAATAAGAAGAATATGATAAAAAAGAAGAAAGAAGAAGTAGAAAAAGAAGAGGTAATAGAAGAAGAAGAAGAAGTAGTAGTAGCTGAATAAGAAGAAGAAGATGAGGAAAAAGAAGAAGAAGAAGAAGAAGAAAAAGAAGAAGAAAAGAAAAAGAAGAAGAAGAAGGAAAACAAGCAGAAGATGAAGAGGAAGAAGAAAGAAGAAGAAGAAGAAGAACAACAACAAGAAGAAGAAGAACAAGAAGAAGAAGAAGAAGAAGAAAAATAAGAAGAAGAAGAAGAAGAAGAAGAAGAAGAAAAAAAATAATAAAAAGAAAAAGGAAAATAAGAAAAATAAATAGAAGATGAAGAAGAAGAAGAGGAAGCAGAAAAACAAGTTAAACTAGAGCAAGACGAAGAAAAAGTATAAGAAGAAGAAGTAGAAGAAAAAGAAGTTAAAGAAGAAAAAGTAAAAGAAGAAGAAAAACAAGTAGAAGAAGAAGAAGAAAAAGAAGAAAAAGAAAAAGAAACATGAAGATGAAGGAGAAGAAGTAGAAGAAGAAGAAGAAGAAGAAGTACAAAAAGAAGTAGTAGTAGTAGTAGAAGAAGCAGAAGAAGAAGAAGAACAATAAGAAGAAGAAGTTGAAAAACAAGAAGAAGAAGTAGAACTAGAATAAGAATGATGAAGATGAAGAAGATGAAATAGAAGAAGAAGTAGAAGAAGAAGAAGAAGAAGAAGAAGGATGAAGAAGAAGAAGCAGAAAAATAAGAGGTAGTAGAAGAAGTAGAAGAAGCAGAAGAAGAAGAAGAAGAAGAAGAAGGAGAAGAAGAAGAAAAATAAGAAGAAGAAGAAGAAGAAGAAGAAGAAGAAGTGGAAGATGAAGAAGAAGAAGAAGTAAAAAAAGTAATAGAAACAAAAAACTAAGAAGAACAAGAACAAGAACAAGAACAAGAAGAAGAAGAAAAATAAGAAGCAAAAGAAGAAGAAGAAGAAGATGATGAAGAAGAAAAAGACGAAGGGGATTAAAAAGAAAAAGAAGAAGTAGAAGAAGAAGTAAAAGCAGAAGAAGATGAAGAAGAAGAAGAAGAAGAAGAAGAAGAAAATGTTGTAGTTGAAGAAAAAGAAGAAGAAGAAGAAGGAGAAGAAGAAGAAGAAGAAAAAGAAGAAGTAGAAAAAGAAGAAGAAGAAGAAGAAGGAGAAGAAAGAAGAAGAAGAAGAAGAAGAAGATAGAGCAGAAGAAGAACATGAAGAAGAAAGAAGAAGAAGTAGAACAAGAAGAAGTAGAAGTAGAAGAAGAGGAAGAAAAAGAAGAAGAAGAAGAAGAAGAATATGAATAAGAAGAAGTTGGAGAAGAAGAAGAAAAAGAAGAAGAGAAAAGAAAAAGTTGAAGTAAAAGAAGAAGAAGAGGAAGATGAAGAAGAAGAAGAAGAAGAAGAAGAAGCAGAATAAGAAGAAGAAGAAGAGGAAGAAGAAGGAGAAGTAGAAGAAGAAGAAAAAGAAGAAGAAGAAGTAGAAGAAGAAGAAGAAGAAGAAAAATAAGATGAAGAAGAAGAAGAAGATAATGATTAAGTAGAAAAAGAAGAAGAGGAAGAAGAAAAAGATGATGAAGTAAGAGAAGAAGAAGAAGTAGAAGAAGAAGATGATGAAGAATACAATCGAGAGGAAAAGAAGAAAAGAAGATGAAGAATAAGATAAAGGAAGAGAAGATGTAGATGAACCGAAAGAACTAGAAGAAGAAGAAGAAGAAGAAGAAGAAGAACAAGCAGAAAAAGAAGAAGGAAAAATTAAAGAAGAAGAAGAAGAAGAAAAAGTAGTAGTAATAGTCGTCGTAGTAGTAGTAAAAGAATAGGAAGACGAAGAAGAAGACGAAAAAGAAGAAGAAGAAGTGTAAGAAGAAGAAAAAGAGAAAGAATTGGAAAGAAGAAGAAGAAGAAGAAGCAGAATAAGAAGAATAAGAAGAAGAAGAAGAGGAAGAGGTTCAAGAAGAAGAAGTAGAAGAA
>JAIUJO010001862.1:15000-17500 GCA_023846275.1 Vanilla planifolia | reverse complement strand
TAGTTGTAGAAGAAGTAGAAGAAAAAGAAGAAGAAGAAGAAGAAGAACAATAAGAATAAGAAGATGAAAAACTAAAAGAAGAAGAACTAGTAAAAGAAAGATGAAGATGAAGAAGTAAAAGAAGAAGAACAACAAGTAGAAAAGGAAGAGGCAGTTGAAGAAGTAGAAAAAGCAGAAGAAGAAGAAGAAGAAGATGAAGAAGAAGAAGAGGTAGAAGAAGAAGAAGAAGAAGAAGAAAAATAAGAAGAAGAAGAAGTAGAAGAAGAAGAAGAAGAAGAAGAAGAAGAAGAACAAGTAGCAGATGATGAAGAAGTAGAAGAAGTAGAAAAAGATGTAGAACAAGAACAAGACAAGAAGAAGAAGAAGAACAAGAACAAGAAGAATAAGAAGAAGAAGAAGAAGAAGAAGAAGAAGAAGATGAATAAATAGACAAAGGAGATTAAGAAGAAAAAGAAGAAGAAGAAGAAGTACAAGAAGAAGTAAAAGCAGATGATGAAGAAGAAGAAGACGAAGAAGAAGAAGAAGAAGAAAATGTAGTAGTTAAAGAAGAAGAAGAACAAGAAGAAGGAGAAGAAAAGAAAAAGAAGAAGTAGAAGAAGAAGAAGGAGAAGAAGAAGAAAGAACAAGATGAAGATGAAGAAGACGAAGTAGAAGAAGAAGATGATGAAGAAAGAAGAAGTAGAAGAACTAGAAGTAGAAGTAGAAGAAGAAGAGTTTGAATAAGAAGAATATGTAGAAGAAGAAGAAGATGATGATGATGATGAAGAAGAAGAAGAAGAAAAAGAATCATGAAGATGAAGAAGAATAATTAGAAGAAGAAGAAGAAGAAGAAGGAAGAAGTAGAAGAAGCAGAAAAAGAAGTAGTAGTTGCAGAAGAAAGTAGAAGAAAAATAAGAAGAAGTAAAAGAAAGAAAGAAGAAAAAGAAGAACAAGTAGCAGATGATGAAGTAGAAGAAGACGTAGAAAAAGTAGTAGAACAAGAACAAGAGAAGAAGAAGAAGAAGAAGAAGAACAATAAGAATAAGAAGAAGTAGCAGAAGTAGAAGAAGAAGAAGATGATGAAGAACAAAAAGGCGAAGGAGATTAAGAAGAAAAAGAAGAAGAAGAAGATGTAGAAGAAGAAGTAAAAGCAGAAGAAGAAGAAGAAGAAAATGTAGTAGTTGAAGAAGAAGAAGAAGGAGAAGAAAAGAAAAAGGAAGTAGTAGAAGAAGAAGAAGGAGAAGAAGAAAGAACAAGAAGAAGATGAAGAAGATGAAGTATAAGAAGAAGTTGAAGAAGAAAGAAGGAGTAGAAGAAGTAGAAGTAGAAGTAGAAGGAGAAGAAAAAGAAGAAGAAGAAGAAGAATATGAATAAGAAGAATATGGAGAAGAAGAAGAAGAAGAAAAAGAAAAAGTTTCAGAAGAAGAAGAAGAAGAAGAAGAGGAAGAAGAAGAAGAAAAAGAAGAAGAGAAAGAATAAGAAGAAGAAGGAGAAGGAGAAGCAGAAGAAGAAGAAGAAGAAGAAGGAGAAGCTGAAGAAGAAGAAGAAGAAAAAGAAGAAAGTAGAAGAAGAAGAAGAAGAAGACGAAGATTATGATGAAGAAGTAGAAATAGAAGAGCAAGGCAAAGAAGAAGAAGAAGAAGTTGGAGAAGAAGAAAATGATGATGATGATGATGAAGGAAAAAGAAGAAAAAGAATCATCAAGACGAAGAAAAAAATTAGAAGAAGAAGAAGAAGGAAGAAGAAGAAGAAGTAGAAAAAGTAGTAGTTGTAGAAGAAGTAGAAGAAAAAGAAGAAGAAGAAGAAGAAGAAGAAGAAGAAGAATAAGAATAAGAAGATGAAAAACAAGAAGAAGAAGAATTAGAAAAAGAAAGATTAAGATGAAGAAGAAGTAGAATAAGAAGAAGAATAAGTAGAAAAGAAGAGGCAGAAGAAGAAGTAGAAAAAGCAGAAGAAGATGAAGAAGAAGATGAAGAAGAAGAAGAAGAAGAAGAAGAAGAAAAAAATAAGAAGAAGAAGAAGAAGAAGTTGAAGAAGAAGAAGAAGAAGAAGAAGAAGGACAAGTAGCAGATGATGAAGAAGTAGAAGAAGAAGTAGAAAACGTAGTAAAAAAAGAACAAGAGAAGAAGAAGAAGAGGAAGAAGAAGAAGAACAAGAAGAATAAGAAGAAGAAGAAGCAGAAGCAGAAGAAGAAGAAGAAGAAGATGATGAAGAATAAAATGAAGAAGGAAATTAAGAAGAAAAAGAAGAAGTAGAAGTAAAAGCAGAAGAAGAAGAAGAAACTGTAGTAGTTGAAGAAGAAGAAGGAGAAGGAGAAGAAAAGAAAAACAAGTAGTGGAAGAAGAAGAAGGAGAAGAAGAAAGAACAAGAAGAAGATGAAGAAGACGAAGTAGAAGAAGAAGATGAAGAAGAAAGAAGAAGTAAAAGAACTAGAAGTAGAAGTAGAAGAAGAAGAAGAAGAAGAAGAAGAATATGAATAAGAAGAATATGGAGAAGAAGAAGAAGAAGAAGAAAAAGAAAA
>JAIUJO010001862.1:5000-7500 GCA_023846275.1 Vanilla planifolia | reverse complement strand
GAAGAAGAAGAAGAAGAGTGGTAAGAATAAAAAGAAAAAGAAGAAGAGGAAGAGGAAGAAGAAAAACAAGAAGAAGAGGAAGAAGAAGAAGAACAAGAATAAGACGAAGAAAAAGATGATGATGATGATGATGAAGAAGAAGAAGCAAAAGAAGCCGAAGAAGCAGAAGAAGAAGAAGAAGAAGAAGAGGAAGAAGAAGAAGAAGAAGAAGAAGAAGAAGAATAAGTAGTCGAAGAAGAAGAAGAAGAAGAATAATAATAAGTAGTCGAAGAAGAAGAAGAAGACAAAAAAGAAGAAGAAGAAGAAGAATAAGAATAAGTAGTCGAAGATGAAGAGGAAGACAAAAAAGAAGAAGAGGAATAATAATAATAATAAGAAGAAGAAGAAAAAGAAGTAGAAAAAGAAGAAGTAGAAGAAATAGAAAAAAAAAAGGAAAAAGTTGAAGTAGAAGAAGAAAAAGAAAAAGAAGAAGAGGACAAAAAACAAGAACAAGCACAAAAAGAAGAAGTAGAAGAAGTAGAAAAAGAGGAAGAAGGAGAAGAAGAATGAGAAAAAGCAAAAGTTGACATAAAAGAAGAAGAAAAAGAAGAACAAGAAGAATTAAGAGGAAGAAGTAGAAGAAGAAGAAGAAGAAGAAGAAGAAGAAAGAAGAAGAAGAAGAAGAAGAAGAAGAAAAAGAAGAACTAAAAGAAGAAGAAGAAGAAAAAGAAGAATAGAAGAAGAAGAAGGAAAAGAAAAAGAAGAAGAAGAAGAAGAAGATGAAGAAGAAGAGGAAGAAAAAGAAGAAGTAGATAAAGATCATAAAGAAGAAGAAGAAGAAGAAGATGATGATGATGATGAAGAAGAAGAAGAACAAAAAGAAACTTGAAGATGAAGAAGAAGTGGTAGAAGAAGAAGAAAAAAGTACAAGATGTAGATGAAGAAGAAGTAAATGAAGAAGAAGCAGCAGCAGAACAAGAAGAAGAAAAAGAAGAAGAAGGAAGTGGAAAAAGAAGAAGAAGAAGAAGAACAATATGAAGAAGAAGAACAATATGAAGAAGAAGATGAAAAATAAGAAAAAAAGGAGAAGTAATTGAAGAAGAAGAAGAAGAGGAAGAAGAACAAGCAAAAGAAGAAGAAGAATAAGTTGAAAAAAGAAGTAGAAGAAGAAGAAGAAGAAGAAGAAAAAGCAAAAGTTGCAGTTGAAGAAGAAAAGAAAAAGAAGAAGAAGAAGAATAATAATAATAAAAAGAATAAGAAGATGATGAAGAAGAAGAAGCAGAGTATTAAGAATAAAAAGAAGAAGAAGGAGAGGAAGATGAAGAAGAAGAAGAGGAAGAGCAAGAAGAAGAAGAAGAAGAAGAAGTAGAAGAAGAAGAAGAAGAATAAGAATAAGAATAAGAATAAGAATAAGAAGTAGTCAAAGAAGAAGAAGGCGAAAAAAGAAGAAGAAGAAGAAGAAGAAGAAGAACAAGAGGAAAAGTAAGTAGCAAAAGAAGAAGAAGAAGAAAAAGAAGAAGAAAAAGGAAAAGTTGAAGTAGAAGAAGAAGAGGAAAAGGAAGAAAAAGAAGAACAAGTAGAGAAGAAAAAGAAGGAATAGAAGAAGTTGAAAAAGAAGAAGAAGAAGGAAGAAGAAGATAAAGAAGAAGAAGTAGAAGAAGACGAAAAAGAAGAAGATGAAGAATTAGAAGAAGAAGAAGAAGAAGAAGAAGAAGAGGAAGAAGAAGAAGAGCAAGTGGAAGAAGAAGTAGAAGTTTAAGAAGAAGAAGAAGAAGATGATGAAGAAGAAGAAGTACAAGAAGAAGTAGAAGAAGTAGAAGAAGTCAAAGAAGAAGAAGAAGAAGAAGAAGAAGAAGAAAAAGAAGAAGAAGAAGAAGAAGAAGAACACGTAGAAGATGAAGAACAAGAAAAAGAAAAATAAGAAGGAGAAGGAGGAGGAGGAGGAGAAGAAGAAGAAGAAGAAGAAGAACTATTAGTAGTTGTAGTAGTAGTAGTAGTAGAAGAAGAAGAAGAAGAAGAAGTAAAAGTAGAGGTAAAAAAAGGGAAGCAGAAGAAGAAGAAGAAGAAGAAGAAGAGGAAGAAAAAGAAGAAGAAGAAGAAGAAAGAAGAAGAAAAGGAAGAAGAAGAAGAGGAAGAAAAAGAACTTTGAGAAGAAAAAGTAGAAGAAGAACAAGGAAAAGAAGTACAAGAAGAAGAAGAAGAAGAAAAAGAAACATGAAGATGATGAAGAAGTTGAAGAAGAAGAAGAAAGAAGAAGAAGAAGTAGAAAAAGAAGTAGATGGCAAAGAAGAAGAAGCAGAAGATGAAGAAGAAGAAGAAGAAGAACAAGAAGAAGAAGAAGAACAAGAACAAGAAGAGTAAGAAGAAGAAGGTGAAACAAAACAAGAAAAAGAAGAAGGAAAAGAAAGATGAAGATAAAGATGTAGAAGTAGCAGAAGAAGTAGAAGAAGAAGGAAGATTAAGAAGTAGAAAAAGAAGTGGTGGTAGAAGAAGTAGAAGAGGAAGAAGAAGAGGAAAAAAG
>JAIUJO010003638.1:40000-42274 GCA_023846275.1 Vanilla planifolia | reverse complement strand
TCTTCCACTTATTCCACTTTTTTTTCTTCTTCCTGTTCTTCCCCTTCTTGTTCTTCCATTTCTTCTTCTTCTTCTTCTTCTTCTTCTTCTTCTTCTTCTTCTTCTTCTACTTCTTCTTCTCATTCTTCTTATTCATCTTCTTCTTCTTGTTTCTCTTCTTCCTCTTCATCTTCTACTTCTTTCACGTCATCTCCATCATGTTATTCTTCTTCTTCTTCTTCTTCTTCTTCTTTGTGTTCACCTTCTTCTTCTTCTTCTTCTTTTTCTTCTTCTCTTTCATCTTCTTCAACTTCTTCTTCTATTTATTCTTCCTCATCATCTTCTTCTTCTTCTTCTCCTTCTTCTTCTTCTTCTTCTTCTTCTTCTTCTTTTTCTTCTTTTTCTTGTTCTTCATCCTCTTCTTCTTCTTCTTCTTCGTCTTCTTCCTCTCCTTCGTTTTTTTCTTCTCCTCCTCCTCCTCCTCCTCCCCCGCCTTCTTCTTGTTCTTCTTCTAATACTTAATCTTCTACCTCTTCTTCTACTTCATCCTAGTCTTCTTCATATTCCTCTTCTTCATCCTCTTCCTTTTTTTTTCCTCTTCTTATTTTTTCTTCTTCTAATTCTTCTTCCTCTTCTTCTTCAGCCTCTTCTTCTTCTTCTTCTTGTTCTTCTTCTTCTTCCTCTACTTCTTCTTCTTCTCCTTCCTTTTCTTCTTCTTCTTTTACTTCTCCTTCTTCTTCTTCTTTTTCTTCTTCTTCATTATCTACTTCTTCTTCTTATTCTTTCTCTTATTCTTCTTCTTCTTCTTCTTCTTCTTCTTCTACTTCTTCTTCTTCTTCTTCTTCTTCTTCTTCTTCCTCTTCTTCTCGTTCTACTTCCTCATCTTCTTCTTCCTCCTCTTCTTCATCTTCATTTTCAACTTTTTATTCTTCTTCCTCTTCTACTTTTTCTTCTTCTTCTTATTCTTCTTCTTCTTCTTCTCCTCCTCCTCCTCCTCCTCCTCCTCCTTCTTCATCTTCTTCTTCTTCTTCTTCCACTTCTTCTTCTTCATCTTCGTCTCCTTCTTCTTCTTCTCCTACTTCTTCTTCTTCTTCTTCCTCTTCTACTTCATCTACTTCTTTCTCTTCCTCTTCTTCCACTTATTCTTCCTATTCTTCTTCTTCTTCTCCTCCTCCTCCACCTCCTCCTCCTCTTCCCCCAACTCCTCATCCACTACCACCTCCTCCTCCTCCTTCTTCTTCTCCTTCTTCTTCTTCCACTTCTTTTTCTTTTTCCTCTTCTTCTTCTTTTTCTTCCTCCTATTCTACTTCTTTTTCTTCGCCTTCTTCTTCTTCTTCTTCCTCTTCTACTTCATCTACTTCTTTCTCTTCATCTTCTTCCACTTATTCTTCCTATTCTTCTTCTTTTTATTATTATTTGTCTTCTTCTTCTTCTTCTTCTCCTCCTCCTCCACCTCCTCCTCCTCTTCCCCCACCTCCTCATCCACCACCACCCTCCTCCTCCTCCTTCTTCTCCTTCTTCTTCTTCCACTTCTTTTTCTTTTTCCTCTTCTTCTTCTTTTTCTTCCTCCTATTCTACTTCTTTTTCTTCTCCTTCTTCTTCTTCTTCTTCCTCTTCTTTCTTTACCTCTTCTTTTTCTTCTTATTTTTCTATTTTTTCCTCTACTTCTTCTTCCTCTTCTTTTTCTTTGTCTTCTTCTTCTTGTTCTTTTTCTTCTTCTTCTTCTTCTTCTTCTTTGTTTTCTACTTCTTCTTCTTCTTATTCTTCTTGTTCTTCTTTTCCTTCTACTACTTCTTCTTCTCCTTCTTCTTCTTCTTCTACTTCCTGCACTTCTACTTCTTGTTCTTCTTATTCTTCTTCTTCTTGTTCATCTTTTTTTATTCTTCTTCTTCTTCTTCTTCCTCCTCAACTTCTTCTTCTTCTTCTTCTTCTTCTTCGTATTCTTCTTCATTTTCTACTTCTTCTTATTCTTCTTATTTTTCTTTTTCTTCTTCTTCATTCTTCCTCTTCTTCTTCCCCTTCTTCTTCCTCTTCTTCTTCTTCTTCTTCTTCTTCTTCTTCCTCTTCTTTTTATTCATCTTCTTCTTCTTCTTCTTCCTCTTCTTCTTCTTCGTGATTTTCTTTTTTTATTTCTTCTTCTTCTTCTTCTCTACTTCTTCTTCTTCTTTTTCTTCTTCTTCTCTAACTTCTTCTTCCACTTCTTCTTCATCTTCTTCTTTCCTTCTTCTTCTTCTTCTTCTTCTTCTACTTCTCCTTCTCCTTCTTCTTCATCATCATCTTCTTCCTCTTCTTCTT
>JAIUJO010003638.1:27500-35000 GCA_023846275.1 Vanilla planifolia | reverse complement strand
CTTGCTCGTCTTCTTATTCTTCTCCTTTATCTGCTTGTTCTACTTCTTCTTACTCTTCTTTTTCTTTCTCTTCTTCTTCCTCCCCTTCTTCTTCTTCTTCTTCCTCTTCTTCCTCCGCTTCTTCTTCTTCTTCTTCCTCTTCTTCTACTTCTTCTACATTTATTTCTTTTTTTCTTCTGCTTCTTTTACTTCTTATTCTTCTTCTTTTTCTTCTACTTCTTCTTCCTCTTCTTCTTCTTCTCCTTTGTCTTCTTCCACTTCTTTGTCTTCTTCTTCTTCTTCTTCTTCTACATCTACTTCTTCTTCTTCTTTTTCTTCTTCTCCTTCTTCTTCTTCTACTTCTTTTTCTTCTTCTTCTCCTCCTCCTCCTCCTTCTCTTCTTCTTCTTCTTCTTCTTCTTCTCCTTCTTCTTTTACTTCTTTTTCCTCTTCTTTTTCTTCTTACTCCTCCTATTCTTGTTTTTTTTTCTTCTTCTTCTTTTTATTTTCCTTCTTCTTCTTTTTTATTCTTCTTTTTCTTCCACGTCATCATCCTTTTCTTCTGCTTCTTCTTCTTTTTCTTCTTGTTATTTTTCTTTTTCTTCTTTTTCTTTCCTTCTTCTTCTTCCTCTTATTCATCATCATCGTCTTCCTCTTTTTCTTCTTCTTCTTCTTCTACTTCTTCTGCTTCTACTGATTTTTCTTCTTTTTCTTCTTCTTCTTCTACTTCTTCTTCTAGTCTTCTTCATCATCTTCATTTTCTTCTTCTTCTAAGAGTTCTTCTTCTCTTCCTACTTCTTCCTCTTCTTCTTCTTCTTCTTCTTCTTCTACTTCTTCTCTCCTTCTTCTTCTTTCTCTTCTTCCTCTTCTTCCTTGTCTTCTTCTTCTTTCCCGTCCTCCTCTTCATCTTCTTCCTCTACTTCTTCTATTACTTCAAATTGTTCTTCTCTTCTTCTTCTTCTTCTTCTTTCTTTATCTTCTTCTTTTTTTCTATTCTTTTTCTTGTTCTTCTTGTTGTTCTTCTTCTTCTTTTTCTTCTTCTTCTTCTTCTTCTCTTCCTCCTCCACCTCTTTATACTTTTTCTATTTTTTCTTCTTCCCCTTCTTTTCCTTCTTCTTCTTCTCTACCTCCTCCCCCTCCCTCTTCTTCTTCTACTACTTCTTTGTCTTCTTCTTTTTTTTCTTCTCCTTCTCCATCTACTTCTTCCACTTCTTCTTCTTCTTTTTCTTCTCCTTTTAGTACTACTACTTCTTCTGCTTCATAATTTTCTTCTTCTTCTTCTTTTCCTTCTTCGTCTTCTTCTTCTGCTTATTCTTCTTCTTCATCTTCTTCATCTTCCTCTTCTTTGCCTAATTCTTCTTCTCCTTCTTCTTATTCTCCTTCTTCTCCTTCTTATTTTTCTTCTTCTTCTTTTTCTACTACTATTTCATCTTCTTCCTCTCCTCTTCTTCTTCTTCTTTTTCTGCTACTTCTTATTATTCTTCTTCCACTCCTACTTTTTCTTCTTTTTCTTCTTCTTCCAGCTTCTTCTTCATCTTCTACTTCTTCTTTTGCTTCTTCATCTCCTTCTTCTTCTTCTTCTTCTATTTCTTCTCCTTCTTCTTTGACTTCTTCTTCTTCCTTCTTTTTCTTCTCCTTCTTTCCATTCTTCTTCTTCTTCTTCTCCTTCTACTTCTTCCTCCTCTTCTTCTTCTTCTTCTTCTTCTTCTTCCTCTTCTTCCTCCTCTTCTTCTTTTTCTTCCTCTTCTTCTACTTCTTCTACATTTATTTCTTTTTTTCTTCTGCTTCTTTTACTTCTTATTCTTCTTCTTTTTCTTCTACTTCTTCTTTATCTTCTTCTTCTCCTCCTTTGTCTTCTTCCTCTTCTTTGTGTTCTTCTTCTTCTTCTTCTTCTATATCTACTTCTTCTTCTTCATTTTCTTCTTCTCCTTCTACTTCTTCTACTTCTTTTTCTTCTTCTTCTCCTCCTCCTCCTCCTTCCTCTTCTTGTTCTTGTTCTTCTTCTTCTTCTTCATCTTCTTCTACTTCTTCTTTTTCCTCTTCTTCTTCTTCCTCCTCCTATTCTTGTTCTTCTTCTTCTTCTTGTTTTTATTTTTCATCTACTTCTTCTTCTACTTCCACTTCTTCCACCTCTTCTTCATTTTCTTATTCTTCTTCTTTTTCTTCCACCTCATCATCCTTTTCTCTTCTACTTCTTCTTTTTCTTCTTGTTATTTTTCTTCTTCTTCTTCCTCTTCTTCTTCTTTTTCTTCTTCTTCTTCTCCTTCCTCCTCTTCATCATCATCATCATCATCATCTTCTTCTTCTTCTTCTTCTTTTTCTTCTTCTTCTTCTTCTTCTTCTTCTTCTCTTCTTCTTCTGCTTCTACTGATTCTTCTTCTTTTTCTTCTTCTTCTTCTTCTTCTTCTACTTCTTCTCGTCTTCTTCATCATCTTCATCTTCTTCTCCTTTTAAGAGTTCTTCTTCTCTTCCTACTTCTTCCTCTTCTTCTTCTTCTTCTTCATCTACTTCTCCTTCTTCTTCTTTCTCTTCTTCCTCTTCTTCCTTGTCTTCTTCTTCTTCCTCGTCTTCCTCTTCATCTTCTTCCTCTTCTTCTTCCTCTACTTCTTCTATTCCTTCAAATTATTCTTCTTCTCTTCTTCTTCTTCTTCTTCTTCTTTATCTTCTTCTTTTTTCTATTCTTCTTCTTGTTCTTCTTGTTGTTCTTCTTCTTCTTCTTCTTCTTCTTCTTCTTCTTCTTCTTTTTTCTTCTTCTTCTCTTCCTCCTCTACCTCCTTCTACTTCTTCTACTTTTTTCTTCTTCCCCTTCTTTTCCTTCTTCTTCTTCTTCTTCTTCTCTACCTCCTCCCCCCTCCCACTTCTTCTTCTTGTACTTCTTATTCTTCTTCTTCTTCTTCTTCTACTACTCTTCTTCTTCTTCACCTTCTCCATCTACTTCTTCCACTTCTTCTTCTTCTTTTTCTTCTTCTTTTACTACTACTACTTCTGCTACTTTATTTTCTTCTTCTTTTTCTTCTTCTTCGTCTTCTTCTTCTACTTATTGTTCTTCTTCATCTTCTTCTTCTTCCTCTTCTTTGCCTAATTCTTCTTCTCCTTCTTCTTATTCTTCTTCTTCTCCTTCTTCTTCTTTTTCTTCTTCTTCTTCTTCTTCTACTACTTCATCTTCTTCCTCTCCTTCTTCTTCTTCTTTTTCTGCTTCTTCTTATTATTCTTCTTCCTCTCCTTCTTTTTCTTCTTTTTCTTCTTCTTCCACTTCTTCTTCATCTTCTACTTCTTCTTTTGCTTCTTCTTTTCCTTCTTCTTCTTCTTCTTCTTCTAGTTCTTCTCCTTCTTCATCTACTTCTTCTTCTTCTTCCTTTTTTTCTTCTCCTTCTTTCTATTCTTCTTCTTCTTCTTCTTCTCCTCCTCCTCCTCCTCCTCCTCCTCAATCTTCTTCAGCTTCTTCTTCTTCTTCTTTCTCTTCTTCTTGATCTTCTACTTCGTCTTCTTCTTCTTCTTCCACCTCCTCTTCTTCTCTTTTTCTTCCTCTTCTTCGTCTTCTTCTTCCCCCTTCTTCCTCCTCCTCATCTTTTTCTTCCTATTCCTTTTCTTTTTCTTCCAATTCTTTTTTTCCTATTCTTCTTGTTATTCTTATTCTTATTCTTTTTTTTTTCTGCTTCAAATTTTTATTCTTCTTTCTCCTCTTCTTGTTCTTCTTTTTCTTTTTCTACTTCTCCGTCTTTTTTTCTTCATCATCTTCTTCTTCTTCTTTCTTTTTCTTCTTCTTCTCCTTCTTTTGTTTCTACTAATTCCTCTTCTTCTTCTACTACTACTACTACTACTTCTTCTTTGTCTTCTTCATCTTTTCTTCTTCTTCTTCTAAGACTTCTTCTTCTCCTTCTTCTTCTTCCTCTTCTTCTTCTTCTTCTTCTTCTTCTTCCTTTTCTTCTTCTTCTCCTACTTCTTCTTCCTCTTCTTCCTACTCATCTTCTTTCTTCTTCTTCTTCCTCTACTTCTACTATTACTTCTTCTTCTCTTCTTCTTCTTCTTCTTCTTTTACTTCTTCTTCTTCTTCTTTCTTTTCTTTTTCTTTTTCCAATTCCTCTTCTTCTTGTTCTTGTTCTTCTTCTACTTCTTCTTCTTACCCTCCTCCCTGCTCCTCCTCCTGCTCCTCCTTCTCCTCCATCTTCTTCTTGCCCTTCTTCTTTTTCTTCTTCTACTTCTCCCTCTTGTTCTTCTTCAACTTCTCCTCCTCCTCCTCCTCCTCATCCCTCTTCTTCATCTTCTACTTCTTTTTCTTCTTCTTCTTCGTCTTCTTCTTCTTCTTCTTCTTTTTCTCTTTCTCCTCTCTACTTCTTCTTCCATTTGTTTTTCTACTTCTTCTTCTTCTTCACCTTCTTCTACTTCTTTTTCAACTTCCTATACTACTTCTTTTACTTCTTATTCTTCTTCTTCTTCTTCTTCTTCTACTTCTTCAACTTCTTCTTCTTCTCCTTCTTTTTCTTCAACTTCTTCTTCTTCTCCTTCTCATTCTTCATTTTTTACTTCCTTCTCTTCTTCCTCTTTTTCTTCTTCCTCTTTTTCTTCTTCCTCTTCTTCTTCTTCTTCTTCTTTCTGTTCTTCTTTCTCCTCATCTTCTTCTTCCTCCTCTTTTTCTTCTTCTACGTCTTCTTCTCCTACTTCTCCTTCTCGTTCACTCCTTTCTCATTCTTCTTGTTCTTCTTCGTGTCCTTCTTCTTCATCCACTTTTCTTCTTCTTCTTCTTCTACATTTTCTTCTTCTTCTTCTTCTTCTTCTTCTTCTTCTTCTCCTTCTTCCTCTATTTCATCTTCTTATTCTTCATCTTCTTCTTCTTCTTCCTCTTCTTCCTCTTCTTACACCAATTTTTTTTTTCTTCTTCTTCTTCTTCTTCTTCCTTTTCTTCTTTCTCTTCTTCTTCTTCTTCTTCTACTTCTTCTTCTTCTTCTTTGTCTTCTTCTTCTTCTTCTTCTTCTACTTCCCCCTTCTTCTTCTTCTACTTCATCTCCTTCTTCTTCTTCCTCGACTTCTTAATCTTCTTCATCTTTTTCTTCTTGTTTATCCTCTTCTCTCCTTCTTCTTTTCTTCGTCTTCTTCTTCCTCCTCTTCTTATTCTTCTTAATATTCTTCTTCTTCTTCATGTTCATCTTCTTCTTCTTTTTTCTCCTTCTTCTTCTTCTTCTTCTTCATTTTCTTCTTTCTCTTCTTCTTCTTCTTCTTCTACTACTTCTTCTTCTGCTTCTTCTTCTTCTTCTTTGTCTTTTTCTTCTTCTTCTTCTTTTCTTCTTCTACTTCCTCTTCTTCTTCTTCTACTTCATCTTCTTCTTCTTCTTCCTCGACTTCTTAATCTTCTACATCTTCTTTTTCTTCTTGTTCATCCTCTTCTTCTTCTTCTTTTCATCCTCTTCTTCCTCCTCCTCTTCTTATTCTTCCTAATCTTCTTCTTCTTCTTCTTCTTGATGTTCATCTTCTTCTTCTTTTTCTCCTTCTTCTTCTTCTTTTTCTTCTTCCTTTTCTTTTACATCTTCTTCATCTTCTTCTTCTCCTTCTTCTTCATCATCTTCTTTATCTTCTTCTTCACCATCATCTTTTTCTTCTTCATTTTCTTCTTTTTTCCCCTTTTAAATCTTTTTCTTCTTCTTTCCCTTCTTCCACTACTTCTACTTCTTCTTCTTTTAGTACTTCTTCTTCTTCTTCTTCTTATTCTTCATCTTCTTTTTATTCTTCTTCTTCTCATTTTTCTTCATCTTCTTCTTGTTGTTCTTCTTTTTTCTCTTCACCTTCTTCTTCTCCTCCTTTTACTTCTTCTACTTCTTCTCCTCCTCCTTATTCTTCTTCTTCATCACCTTCTTCTTCTTCTTTTTCTTTTTCTTCTTATTCATTTTCTACTTCTTCCTCTTCTTCTTCTTCTACTATCTCTTCTTCCTCTTCTTCTTCTACCTCCTTTTCCTCTTCCTCTTCTTCTTCTTCTTCTTCTTCTTTTGGTTCTTCTTCTTCTTCTTCTTCCCCTTCTCTGTCCTCTTCTTCTTCTTCTTCCTCCTCCTCTTATTCTTCTTCATCTTCTTTTTCTTCTTCTTATTCTTTTTCTTCTTCTTTTTCTTCTGCTTGTTCTACTTTTTTCTTCTTCTTCATCTTCATCTTCTGCATCCTCCACCTCTTTTTCTTCTTCTTCTTCTTCTTCTCTTCTTCTTTTTCTTCTTTTCTTTGTTCTACTTCTTCTTCTCCTCCTTTTTCTTTTTTTACTCTTCTTCTTCATCCTGCACTTCTTCTTTTCCTTCTTCTTCTTCTTCTTCTTCTTTATCTTCTTCTTCTTCTTCTTCTTCTTCTTCTTTTTCATTTTCTTCTTCTTCTTCTTCTTCTTCTTCTACAACTTCTTCTTCTTCTTCTTCTTCCTCCTCTTCTACTTCTTCTTCTTCTTCTTCTTTCTCTTCTTCTTCTACTTCTTCTTCTTCTTCTTCTTCTTCTACTTCTTTTTCATCTTCTTCATCTTCTTCTTCTTCATCACCTTCTTCACTTTTTTCTTTTACTTCTTCCTTTTCTTCTTTTTCTTCTTCTTTGAGTTCTTCTTCTTCTTTTTCTTCTAAATCTTCTTTTTCTTATTCGTTATCTTCTTCTACTACTTATTCTTTTTCTTCTTCTTTGACTTCTTCTTCTTCTCCTTCTTCTTCTTCTTCGTCTTCTTCTTTCTCCTCTTCTTCTTCTTCTTCTACTTCTTCTTCTACTTCTTCTTCTACTCCTTCTTCGTCTACTTCTTCTTCTTCCTCTTTTTCTTCTTCGTGTCCTTCCACTTCTTCTCCTTCTTCTTCTTCTTCTTCTTCTTCTCCTTCTGCTTCTTCTTCTCCTTCCTCTTCTTCTCCTTCTCAATCTCTTTCTTCTTCTTCTTCCTCTTCCTCTTCTTCTTCTTCTTCGCCTTATTCTTCTTCTCTTTCTCCTTCTCATTTTTCTTCTTCTTCTTCTTCTTCTTCAACTTTTTCTTCTTCTACTTCTTCCTCATCTTCTACTTCTTCTTCTTCTTCTTTGTCCTCATTTTTTACATCTTCTTCTTCTTCTTCTTCTTATTCTTCTTCTCATTCTTCTTCTTCATCTTCTTTTTCTTCTCCTTTTTCTTCTTCTCTTCTTCTTCTTCTCATTTTCTTCTTCTTCTTTTTCCTCTTCTTTGACTTCCACTTCTTTTTTTTCTTCTTCTACTTCGTCTTCTTCTTCTTCATCTTCTCCTTCTTCTTCCCCTTCTTTTTCTTTTTATTCTTCTTCTTCTCCTCTCCCCTCTTTATGTTCTTCTTCTTCTTCTTCTTGTTGTTCATCTTCTTCTTTCTCGTCTTCTTCTTCTTCTTCATCTCCTTCTTCGTCTTCTTCTTCTTCTTCTTCTTCTTCTTGTTCTACTTTATCAACTTCTTTCTATTCCACTTCTTCCACTTCTTCTTCTCTTTCTTCTTCTTCTTTTTCTTCTTCTACTTCTTCTTTTCCTCCTCCTCCTCCTCCTCCTTCTTCTTCTTCAACTGCTACTCCTTCTTCTTCATCTTCCTCT
>JAIUJO010003638.1:17500-22500 GCA_023846275.1 Vanilla planifolia | reverse complement strand
TCTTCTACTACTACTACTTCTTCTGCTTCTCCTCCTCTTTTTATCCTCTTCTTCTTCATCTACTTCTTCTTCTTCTTCTTCTTCATCATTTTCTTGTCCTAATTCTTCTTCTTCTTCTTCTTCTTTATGATCGTCTTCCTCTTCTTCTTTAATTACTTCTTCTTCTTCTTCTACTTCTTTGGCTTCTTTTTCTTCTTCCTCCTCTTCTTCTTTTTCCTATCGTTCTTCCTATTCTTCTTCTTCTTCTCCTTCTTCTTCTTCTTCTTCTTCTTGTTTTTTTACTTCTCCTTCTACTTTTTCTTTTTCTTCTTCTTCTCCTTCTCCTCCTCCTCCTCCTTCTTCTTCTTTTTCTTCTACTTCTTCTTCTTTTTATTCCTCCACTTCTTCTTCATCTTCCTCTTCTTATTCTTCTTCCCCTCTGATTCTCCTTTTTCTTCTTTTTCTTCTTTTTCTTATTCTTATTCTTCTTCTTCTTCTTCTTCTACTTCTTCTTCATCTACTTCTTCTTCCTCTTCTTATTTTTCTTCTTCTTCCGCTTCTACTTCTTCTTATTCTTCTTTTTCTTCTTCTTCCACTTCTTGTTCTTCGTCTTCTACTTCTTCATTTTCTTCTTCTTCTTCTTCTTCTTCTTCTCCTTCTTCTTCTTTTCTTCTTCCTCTACTTCATCATCATCGCCTTCCTTTTCTTATTCTTTTTCTACTTCTTCTTCTTCTTCTTCTACTACTACTTCTTCTTCCTGATCTACTTCTTCTTCCTGATCTACTTCTTCTTCCTCTTGGTCTTCTTCTTCTTGTTCTTCCTCCTCTTCTTCTTCTTCTTCTTCTTCCTCCTCCTCCACTTCTTCTCCTTCTTCTTCTTCATCTTCATCTTCTTCTTCTACTTTCTTCTTGATCTTCTTCTTTGTTTTCCACTTCTTCTCCTTCTTCTCCTTCTTCTTCTTCTTCTTCTTCTTCACTACTACTTCTTCTTCTTCTTTTTCTTCTTCCTCCTCTTCTCCTTCTTCTTCCTCTTCTTCTTCAGCTATTTCATCTTCTTCTTATTCTACTACTTCTTCTTCATCTTCTTCTTCTTCTTCTTCTTCTTCTTCCTCTTCTTCTTCTTCCTCTTCATCTTCTTCTTCTTCTTCTTCTTATTGATTTTCTCCTTTTTCTTCATCTTTGTTTTCTTCTTCTTCTTCTTCTTCTTCTTCTTCTTCCTCTTCCGCTTCTACAACTTCTTCATCTAATTTTTTCTCCTTCTTCTTATTATTATTCTTCCTTGTCTTCTTCCTCTTCTTCTTCTTCTTCTGCTTCTTCTACTTATCCTTCTCCTTCTTCTCTTTCTTCTTCTTCTTCGTCTCCTTCTTTTTCTTCTTCTTCTCCTTCTTCTTGTTCTTCTTCTTCTTCTTCTTCTTGTTCTTGTTCTTCTTCTTCTCCTTGTTTTTCTTCTTCTTCATCATCTTCTTGACCTTCTTCTTCTTTTTCTCCACCTTCTCCTTCTTCTTCTTTTCTTCTTCTTCCGCTTCTTCTTCTTCTTCCTCTTCTTCTTCTTCTTCTTCTTCTTCGGCTTCTTCTTCTTCTTCTCCTTTAACTTTTCTTATTTTTTTCTTCATCATCATCATCTTCCACATCTTCTTCTTCTTCTCTTCTTCTTTTTCTATTACTTCTTCTTGTTGTTCTTCTTCTTCTTCTTCTTCTTCGTTTTCTACTTCTTCCACTTCTTTTCCTTATTTGACTTCATCTTCTTCTTCTTCTTCTTCCTTTTCATCTACCACTTCTTCTTCTTTTTCTTCTTTCTCTTCTTCTTCGTCCTATTCTACTTCTTCTTCTTCTACTTCCCCTTGTTCTTCTTCTTCTTCTTCTTCTTCCACTTGTTCTTTTTCTTCTTCCTTTTCTTCTTCTTCTCTCTCTTCTTCTACTTCATCTTATTCTTCTTCTTCTTCTTCTTCTTCTTCTTTCGACTTCTTCTTTGTCTTCCTCTTCATCCTCTTCTGCTCCTTCTTCTTCTTCGTCTTCTTCCACTTCTTCTTCTTCTTCTTTTTTCTTCTTCTTCTCCTTCTTATTCTCTTCTTCTTCTTCTTCTTTTTCTTTTGCTTCCCTTTCTTCTTCTTCTACTTCTTCTTTTACTACTACTACTTCTTCTTCTTCTCCTCCTCTTTTTATCCTCTTCTTCTTCTTCATCTACTTCTTCTTCTTCTTCTTCTTCATCATCATTTTCTTGTCCTAATTCTTCTTCTTCTTCTTCTTTTTCTTTATGATCGTCTTCCTCTTCTTCTTCAATTACTTCTACTTCTTCTGCTTCTTTTTCTTCTTTCTCCTCTTCTTCTTTTTCCTATCGTTCTTCCTGTTCTTCTTCTTCTTCTCCATCTTCTTCTTCTTCTTCTTCTTCTTGTTTTTGTAATTCTGCTTCTACTTTTTCTTTTTCTTCTTCTTCTCCTTCTCATCCTCCTCCTCCTCCTCCTCCTCCTTCTTCTTCTTTTTCTTCTACTTCTTCTTCTTCTTCTTATTCCTCCACTTCTTCTTCATCTTCCACTTCTTATTCTTCTTCCCCTTCGATTCTCCTTTTTCTTCTTTTTCTTCTCTTTCTTGTTCTTGTTCTTCTTCTTCTTCTACTTCTTCTTCTTCATCTACTTCTTCTTCCTCTTCTTATTATTCTTCTTCTTCTTCCTCTTCTACTTCTTCTTATTCTTCTTTTTCTTCTTATTCTTTTTATTCTTCTTCTTCCACTTCTTCTTCTTCTTTCACTTTTTCTTCTTCTTCCTCTTCTTCTTCCTCTTCTTCCCCTCCTACTTCTTCTTCCTCTCCTTCTTCTTCATCTTCTTCTTCTTCTCCACCTCCTCCTCCTTGTTCGTCTTCTCCTTAAACTTCAACTTCTTCTTGTCCTTAAACTTCTTCTTGTTCTTGTTTTTCTTCTTCTTCTTCTTCTCCTCCTTCTCCTTCTTCTTTTTCTTCATGTTCTCTATCTTCCTTCTCTTCTTCTTCCTCTTCTTCTTCTTCTTTTTCCTCTTATTCTTCTTCTTGTTCTTCTACTTCTTCTTCTCCATCTTCTTCTTCTTCTTCTTCTTCTTCCATGACTTCCTGCTTTGCTTCTTTTTCTTCTCTTTCTTCTTCTTCTTCCACTTCTTCTTCTTCTTCCTCATCTACTTCTTCTTCTTCATCTTATTCTTCTTCTTCCTTCTCTCTTCTTTTTCTTCTTCCTCTTGTTCTTCTTCCTCTTCTTCATCTTCCTCTTCTTCTTTTCTTCTTCTTATTCTTCTTCTTCTTCTTCCTCTTCTTCTTCTTCTTCTTCTTCTTCTTCTTCTTCTCCTTCTTCTTCTTCGTCTTCATTTACATTGTTTTCTTCATCTTCTTTTTCTTTTTCTCCATCTTCTTCCTTTTCTTCTACTACTTCTTTTTCTTCTTCTTCTTGTTCTCCCTCTTTTTCTTTGCCTTGTTGTTGTTGTTCTTCTTTTTCTACTTCTTCTCATTCTTCTTCCTCGTTTTCTTCTTCTCCCTCCACTTTTTCGTCCTCTTCTTTTTCTTCTCGTACTTCTTGCTCTTCTTCTTCTCTTTCTTCCTTTTACTTCTTCTCCTTCTTCTCTTTCATCATCATCTTCTTCTTTTTCTTCTCCTTCTTCTTCTTCTTTTTCTTCTTCTTCTTCTTCTTCTTCTTCATCTTCATCTACATTGTTTTATTCAACTTCTTCTTTTTCTCCATCTTCTTTCTTTTGTTCAACCACTTCCTCTTTTTCTTCTTCTTCTTGTTCTCCCCTCTTCTTCTTTGCCTTGTTGTTCTTCTTCTTCTTTTTCTACTTCTTCTCATTCTTCTTCCTCGTTTTCTTCTTCTCCCTCCTCTTTTTCGTCCTCTTCTTGATCTTCTCCTACTTCTTAATCTTCTTCATCTTCTTCTTCCTTTACTTCTTCTCCTTCTTCTCCTTCATCATCATCATCATCTTCTTCTTCTTCTTTTTCTTCTTGTTACTATTCTTCTTCATCATCATCGTCATCTTCTTCAGCTACTTCTTCTTCTTCCTCTTCTTCTTTCATCTCTTCTCATCCCTCTCATCTTCGTCTTCTTCTTCTTCCTCGTCTACTTTCTCATCTTCTTCTCCTTCTTCTTCCTTTTTTTTTTATAATTGTTCTTCTTCTGCTTCTACTTCTTCGTCTGCTTCTTGTTCTTCTTCCTCCTACTATTCTTCTTTTTCTTCTATATTCTTCTTCTTCTTCTTCCTCGTCATCTTCATATACTTTTTTTTCTTCATCGTCTTCTTGCTCCTCTTCTTCTTCTTCTCTTTCTTCTTCTTCTTCTTCTTCCTCTTCTACTTCTTGTTCCTCCTCTTCTACTTCTTCATCTTCTTTTTCTGCTTTTTCGTCTTCTTCTTCTTCTTGTTCTTCTTCTTCTAGTTGTTGTTCTTCTTCTTCTTCTTCCTCTTCTTGTTATTCTTCTCCTTTATCTGCTTGTTTTACTTCTTCTTACTCTACCTCTTCTTCTTCTTCTTCATCTTCTTCCTCCCCTTCTTCTTCTTCTTCATGTTCCTCTTCTTACTCTACTTCTTCTTCTTCTTCTTCCTCCTCTTCTTCTACTTCTTCTACATTTATTTCTTTTTTTCTTCTGCTTCTTTTACTTCTTATTCTTCTTCTTTCTCTTCTACTTCTTCTTCCTCTTCTACTTCTCCTCTTTTATCTTCTTCCTCTTCTTTGTCTTCTTCTTCTTCTTCTTATTCTTCTACATCTACTTCTTCTTCTTTTTCTTCTCCTTCTTCTTCTTCTACTTGTTTTTTTTCTTCTTCTCCTCCTCTTCCTCCTTCCTCTTCTTGTTCTTCTTCTTCTTCTTCTTCTTCTCCCTCTTCTTTTACTTCTTCTTTTTCCTCTTCTTCTTCTTCTTCCTCCTCCTTTTCTTGTTCTTTTTCTTCTTCTTCTTTTTATTCTTCATCTTCTTCTTCTTCTTCTTCCACTTCTTTCACCTCTTCTTCATTTTCTTATCCTTCTTCTTTTTCTTCCACCTCATCATCCTTTTCTTCTGCTTCTTCTTCTTTTTCTTCT
>JAIUJO010003638.1:0-2500 GCA_023846275.1 Vanilla planifolia | reverse complement strand
CTTCTACTTCTCCATCTTTTCCTTCTTCTTCATCACCTTCATCTTCTTCATCTTCTTCTTCTTCTCCGTCTTCTTCTCCTTCTCCTTCTTCTTCTTCTTCTTCTTCTTTTTCCCCTTGTTCTTCCTCTTCCTCCTCTTCTTCTCCTCCTCCTCCTACATCTTTTTCTTTTCTTCTTCTACTACTTTGCTTTCTTCATCTTCTTTTCTTCTTCTTCTTCTACTTCTTCTTCTTTGTCTTCTTCTTCTTCACCATCATTTTCTTCTTGTTCTTCTTCTTTTTCTTCTTCTTGTTCTTTTACTTCTTCTTCTTCTTCTTCTTCTTTTACAACTTTTTCTACTTCTTCTTCTTCTTCATCTTCTTCTCCTTTTTCTTAATCATCATCATCTTCTTCTTCTTCTACTAATACTACTTCTTCTCCTTCATTGTTTTTCTTCTTCTTCTTCTTCTTCTTCTTCTCCATCTTATTCTTCATCTTCTTTTTCTTCTTCTACTCCTTTTTCCTCTCCTTCGTCTTCTACTACTACTTCTCCTTCTTCTTCTTTGCCTTTTTCTTCTTCTTCTTCTTCGTCTTCTTTTTCTTTTTCTTTGTCTTCTTCTTCTTTGTCTTTTTCTTCTTCTTTTTCATCTTCTCGTTCTTCTTCTTCTTTTAACTTTTCTTCTTCTTTTTCTTCTTCTTCTTCTCCTTGTTCTTCTTCATCTTCTTCATCTTCTTCTTCTTTTTTGCCTTCTTCTTCTTCTACTTCTTCTTCTTTTACTACTGCTTCATCTTCTTGTAATTCTTCTTCTTCGTTTCCTTCTTCTTCTTCTACTTCTTCTTTTCTTCTTCTTCTACTTCTTCTTTTTCTTCTTCTTCTTCTTCTTCTTCATCTTCTTTTTCTTCTTCTTCATCTTCCTCTTCTTCGTCTTCTTCTTCCTCTTCTTATACTTCTCCTTCTTCTTTTTCTTCTACTTACTCATCTTCTTTTCCTTTTGCTTCTTGTTCTTCCTCTTCTTCTAGTTCTTTTTCTTCTTCTTCTTCTTCTACTTGTACTACTTCCTTAAACACTTCATCTTCTTCCTCTTCTTCTCCTTCTTTTTCTAATTCTTTTGCTCCATTGTGTTCTTCTTCTTCTTCTTATTCTTCTTCTTCTTCTACTTCTTCTTCTTCTTTTCCCACTTCTTCTTCCTCTTCTTCTGCTTCTTTTTCTTCTTCTTCTTCTTCTTCTTCTTCTTCTTTTTGCTCTTCTTCTTCTTCGTTATCATCTGCTACTTCTTCATTGTCTTCTTCTTCTATTTCTTCTTCTTCCTCTTGTTATTCTTCTCCGACTTCTTCTACTTCTTCTTCTTCTTCTTCTTCTTCTCCTCCTCCTTCTTCTTCTTCTCCTTCTTCCCCTTCTTTATCTTCTCCTTCTGCTTCTTCTTTACCTTCATCATCTTCTTCTTCTTCTCATTTTTTTCTTCTTCTTCTTTTATTTCTTCTTCTTCTTCTTCTTTTATTTCTTCTTCTTCTTCTTCTTCTTCTTCATCATCTTCTACTCCTTCTTCTTCATCGACTTCTTCTTAATCATCCTCATCATCATCATAATCATCTTCCTCTTCTTCTTCTTATTCTTCTCCTTTTAATCTTCTTGTTCTTCTTCTGCTACGACTTCTTTTCTTCTTCTTCTTCTTCTTCTCTTCTAATTCTTCTTCTTATTATTCTTCTTCTTCTTCTTCTTCTTGCTCTTTACTTCTTCTTCCTCTTCTTCTTCTTCTTCTTCTTCTTCTTCTTTTACTTCTTCCTCTTCCTCTTCTTCTTCTTCTTCATCTTCATCATCTTCCTTTTCTATTTCTTCATTGTCTTCTCCTTCTTTGCCTTCCACTTCTTCTTCTTTGCCTTCTTATTCCTCCTCTTCTTCTTCTTCTTCTTCTTCTTCTTCTTTGTCCTCTAATTCTTCTAATTTTTATTCTTCTTCTTTTTCTTCTCCTCCTCCTTCTTCTTCTCCTTCTTCAACTTCTTTTCTTCTCCTTCTATTTTTTCTTCTTCATCTTCTTCTTCTTCTACCTCTTCTTCTTGTCTTCTTCATCTTCTCTTTCTTCTTGTCCTCCTTCTTCTTCCTCTTTACCTCTTCTTCTACTTCTTCTACTTCATCTCCTTCTCCATCTTCTTCCTTTTCTTCTCCTTCTTCTTCTTCTCCTTATTCTTTTTCTTCTTCTTCTTGATTCGCTTCTTCTTCTTCTTTCCCTTCTTCTTCTTTTAATTCTTCTTCTTCTTCTTGTTCTTCTTCTCCTTCTTCGTCTTCTTCTTCTTATTCTTCATCTTCTTCTTCTTTTTCTTCTTCGTCTTCTTTCTTTCTTTCTTCTTTTTCTTCATCTTCATTGCCTTCTTCTCCTTCTTCTTCTTCTTCATCATCAACTACTTCTTGAACTTCTTCTTTCTTCTTCTTCGTCTACTTCTTCTTCTTCGACTATTTCTTCATCTCCTTCGTCTCCTTCTTCTTGTTTTTCTTCTTCTTCAATTATTTCTTCTTCTTCTTCTTC
>JAIUJO010003445.1:35000-37500 GCA_023846275.1 Vanilla planifolia | reverse complement strand
GAAGAAGGAAGAAGAAGTAGAAAGGGAAGATGGAGAAAAAGAAGAAGAAGAAAAAAGAAAAAGTAGTAGAAGAAGAAGAAGAGAAGAAGAAGAAGAAGAAGATGAAGAAGATGAAGATGAAGAAGAAGGAGAAGATGATGAAGAAGAAAAACAAGAAGAAGAGCAAGAAAGAGATGAAGAAAAAGTTGAACTAGAAAAAGAAGAAGAAAGAAGAAGAAAGATGAATAAGAAGAAGAAAAAAGAAGAAGAAGAAGAAGAAGAAGAAGAAGAAGAAGAAGAAGAAGAAGAAGAAGAAGACAAAGAGAAAGTAGAAGAGGAAGAAGAATAAGAAGAAGAAGAATCAAGAAGTAGATGTGGAAGAAGGAAGAAGAAGAAGAAGAAGAAGAAGAAAGAAGAAAGAGGACGAAGAAGAAAGAAGAAAAACAAGAAGTAGAAGAAGAAGTGGAGGAAGAAGACGAAGAAAAAGAAGTAAAAGAAGTAAAGAAGAAGAAGAAGAAGAAGAAGATAGAGAAAAAGAAGAAGAAGAAGAAGACGAAGAAGTAAAGAAGAAGAAGAAAAACAAGAAGAAGAACTAGAGTAAGATAAAGAAAAAGATGAACAAGAAAAAGAAGAACAAGAACAAGAAGGAGAAAGAAGAAGAAAGATGAAAAAGAAGAAGAAAGAAGAAGAAGAAGAAGAAGAAGAAAATGAAGAAGAAGAAGAAGTAAGTAAGAAGAAGATGAGGAAGAAGGATGAGAAAGAAGAAGAAGAAGAAAGAAGAAAGAAGAACAAGATTAAGAAGAGGAGGAAGAAGAAGAAGAAAGAATAAGAAGAAGAAGAAGAAGAAGAAGAAGATGATGATGAAGAAGAAGAAGAAGAAGAAGAAGAAGAAGACGAAGTAAGAAGAAGAAGATCAAGAAGAAGAAGAAAAATCAGAAGAAATAAATGATAAAGAAGAAGAAGAAAAAGAAAAAGAAGAAGAAACAGATGTAGATGTAGAAGATGATGAGGAAGAAGAAGAAAGAAGAAGAACAAGATGAACAAAGAAGAAGAAGAAGAAGAACAAGTAGGAATAAGAAAAGGAAGGAAGAAGAAGAAGTAGAAGTGGAAGGAGCAGAAGAAGAAGAAGAAGAAAGAAGAAAAATAAGAAGAAGAAGTAGAAGAAGAAGAGGTAGAAGAAGATGAAGAAGAAGAAGGAGAAGAAGAAGAAGAAGAGGAAGAAGAAGAAAAAAGAGAAGAAGAAGAAGAAAAAGAAAAATAGGAAGAAGAATAAGAGCAAGATGAAGAAAAAGATGAACAAGAAAAAGAAGAAGAATAACAAGAAGAAGAAAAAAGTAGAAAGATGAATAAGAAGAAGAAAGAAGAAGAAGAAGATGAAGAAGAAAAATAAGACAAAGAAGAAGCAAGAAGTAGATGAGAATGAAGGAAGAAAAAGAAGACCAAGAAGAAGAAGAAGAAAGAAGAAATACAAAGAAAAAAGAAGAAAAAGAAGAAGCAGAAGAAGAGGAAGAAGAAGAAGATGATGATGAAGAAGTAGAAGAGGAAGTAAAAGAAGAAGAAGAAGGAGGAGAAGAAGAAGAAGAAGAAAAACAAGAAGAAGAAGAAGAACTAGATGAAGAAAAAGATGAAGAAGAAAAAGATGAAGAAGAAAAAGATGAAGAAGAAAAAGAAGAAGAAGAACAAGAAAAAGAAAGATGAATAAGAAGAAGAAATAAGAAGAAGAAGAAGAAGGAAGAAGAAGAAGAAGAAGATGATGAAGAAGAAGATGATGATGATGAAGAAGAAGAAGAAGCAAGAAGAAGATGAGGAGAAGGAAGAAGAAGAAAAAGAAGAAGAAGAAGAACAAGCAGGAAGAAGAAAAAGGAGAAGGAAGAAGAAGAAGTAGAAGAGGAAGGAGAAGAAAGGGAAGAAGAAGAAAGATGAAAAAGAAGAAGAAGAGGTGGAGGAAGAAGAAGAAGAAGAAGATGATGATGAAGAAGAACGAGAAAAAGAACAAGAAGAAGAAGGAGGAGGAAGAAGAAGAAGAAGATGATGATGATGAAGCAGAAAGAGAAAAAGAACAAGAAGAAGGAGGAAGAGGAGGAGGAGAAGGAGAAGGAAAAAGAAGAAGAAAAGAACAAGACGAAGAAAAAGATGAACAAGAAAAAGAAGAAGAAGAACAAGATGAAGAAAGAAGAAGAAAGACGAATAAGAAGAAGAAAGAAGAAGAAGAAGAAGAAGAAGAAGAAGAAGGAGAGGAATAAGAAGAAGAACAAGAAGAAGAAGAAGAAGAAATAGTCGGAGAAGAAGAAAAAGAAGAAGCAAGAAGTAGATGAAGAAGAAGGAAGAAGAAGAAGAAGAAGTAGAAAGAAAAAAGAAGAAGATGAATAAGGAAGAAAAAGAAGAAGAAGTAAAGGAAGATGGAGAAGAAGAAGAAGAAGAAGAAGAAGATTAAGAAGAAGAATGAGAACAAGAAGAAGAAGAAAAAGAAGGAGAAGAAGAAGAAGAAGAAGAAGAAAAATAAGAAAAAGAACAAGAACAA
>JAIUJO010003445.1:15000-30000 GCA_023846275.1 Vanilla planifolia | reverse complement strand
AGAACAAGAAAAAGAAAGAAGAAGAAGAAGAAGAAGAAGTAGAATAAGAAGTAGAAGAAGAAAGAAGAAGAAGAAGTAGAAGAAGCAAAAGTAGAAGAAGTAGAAGAAGAAGAAGAAGGAAAAGAAAAACTAGGAGAAGAAGAAGTTGAAGAAGAAGAAGAAGATGATGATGAGGAGGCAGAAGAAAGAGAGGAAGAAGAAGAACAAGAATAAGAAGAAGCAGAAGTAGTAAAAGAAGAAGAAGAGGAAGAAGAAGAAGAAGAAGCAGAAGATGATGATGATGATGATGATGATGAAGAAGAAGAAGAAGAAGAAGAAGAAAAAGAAGAAGTAGTAGAAGTAGAAGAAGAAGAAGGTTAATAATATGAAGAAGAAGAAAAAGAAGTGGAGGAAGAAGAAGAAGAAAAAGAAGAAGAAGTTGTAGAAGAAGAAGAAGAAGATGATGATGGGGAAGAAGAAGAAGAAGAAGAATAAGAAGAAGAAGTTGAAGAGGAAGAAGAGGAAGAGGAAGAGTGGAGGTTTACAATAATGGAGGTAATAAAACAGAAAAACAAAAGCAGAAAGAAGAAAGCTGAAGTTCTTTCGTTACCTTAGTTCTGGAGAACTTCTAAATTTATAGGCCAGGCTTGCTTCTGTTGGAAGCATAGGAAAGTGTTGCTACCTGTAGATATTACTTTTGATATTTGCAAAGAACTGCGCACGTATTGCGGTAGCTGGGAATCTTTCGAATGCTTCTGAAGGTGTTGAAAAGTGTTTGTAAAGTAATTTTTTATGGTTCCACCACACTTCAATCTGTGAAAGCCAAATCTTCCATAGTTTCTTCATCCAATTCATTATTTTCTGAATTGAATTCTGTGCAAGTAGCAAAGAACTCTTCTTTAGCTGCTTGTCCTATTTTGCCTAATTTAATATTTCTTAGAAACATTTTTTTCTTTTCTTTTTGAGTTAAATCTTCAGCTTTGTTTGCTAAAGTGTCAAGAAAATAGACTGTCTTTCCATAGTGAATTTGTTTGGCTAGATATTTAGAATTGAAATCTAGCTTCTGAAAAAAGTCTGTAGCAGCATACCATCGAGGTTCTTCTTCATTGAACAAGCTTGGTTTGAATTCTTCAAGTACTAGTAGAGTGTGTGAATGTTTTACAAGCATCCATAATTGAATTGAAGAGTATAAATTGATGTACACACGTTCTTCCCAGATTGTCTATTTGCAAAAAACAAAAATTGTTGAGAATTTGGTTGAGTAAAGGTTCAGACTATTCTTGCAAATGTCAGGAATAAAGCCTGTATAATCTTTGGGCTGTTTGGTATTAATATAGACTTCATGTACTAGTCCTTTTCTGAGATGGACTTGGTATTTATGAATCTCATTAAAGCAAGCTATTATTTTAGGCCTTTCAGTAGAAGAATAAAAAACTTCTTGATTGAGGAACAATTTCTTTATGTTTGTTTCCTCTAGTTGCTTAAAGAATAAAATCAACTTTTCTTCATCTAAAATATTTTGTTGATATGACTGAAGCATTTCCTAAACAGCAACTTCATCCTCTGATTTCGATATTTCTTCTGACTTTATATTGAGTAGATGTAATAAGGATAAGAAATCCTTAATACGAAAATGAATCAAATCGAAAGTATGGCAATTGACAAATAATTCTAAAAGTGATTCAATCAATGAAAGTTGTTCTTTGAATTTTTTTAAAGAAGAAGACTGAGTTGTTGTAGATCTGTACAATAATAATTCCAGGGTCTTCTTGTAGTTTTCTTCTTGATTGGTCTATTGGACCATTATTTGTTTTAAGCTTAGGTAACCTTTCTCAATTTGCGTTAGCCAATAATTTGTTGATCGCCAATCATTGGCTTGTAAAGCATGGAAACATCCATTAAGTTTCTCAAAGAAAGCTGCATCTGATTCTTTGAGAGCTTTGTTATACCATTCTTTCGCCACTATGGAGGCCAACGTCTTTCCTTTTCAAGGGTTCCATAAGAACTGATTTTTTGTTTAATCAGAACTTTAGCTGGTTGAGCTTGATCTTTCCCTTGTTGGGTTTGAGCTTTTAAATCAACCTTTTGGATTTTTGATGCTTGTTGGGCATCAGAAGTTTCTATCTTTTTGTTTTGGACAGATGCCTCTACTTTAGCCTTTTGGGCCTTTGCTTTCTTAGGGAGAATTTCTATAAATTCTCCTGCTCTTTTCATTTTTTCTACAATGTTTTTGAGAAATTTATGATCTTCGTTCATGGTCTGCTAAGAAAATCAGCAACAATGTTAGTAAAACCAGGAATATATTTAACATTATAAGTAAATATTTCAAGGTATAAAGCAAGACGTATACGTCGAAGATTTTCTTCTGGATTATTTATAGTCCTTTTTTTGTAAAAATTGGGCAACATATTTGTTGTCAGTTTCTATTGTAAACACTCTTTAGAGTAGATATATTTTGAGACTTTTGATATCTAATCTTATAGCTTATAAATCTTTATCATAAGTAGCATATTTACTTTGGGGTTTTGTAAATTTTTCTCAAGTATATGTTACAATCTCATTTGTATTTGTTACTAAGACTCCAGACCAGAATAAATTTGAGGCATCTGTTTGTAATATAATATGTTCATCTTTTATTGAAAAATGAAGAATTTTCTTTTGTGTAACAAATTTTTTAATTTGTTTAATTTTTTTTGTTCTTCTAAATTCAAAGAAATAAGGATTTTATCTGTATTCCAACGACAAGGTTGTTCGCCGTTAGTCATTTTTTATTTGGCTTGTTCAGTTGTGAATTTGTTCTGTAAGGCTTTAATTTTGGAAGAAAGTTTAGGTATGAACTTTCGTCCATAGTTTAAGAGTGCTAAAAACTTTGCAGTTATATTAAACTGGTGAAGTTTTCAGGAAACTCTTTAACTTTTATATATATATGGTTTTCTAATTGTACTTGACCATTTTTTATTTGTTTTCCTAGAAAATCAATCTCAGTTTTGAGTAATTCGATTTTCTTTGGACACAAAATAATACCATGGTTTAGCATTATTTTGATAACATGTAAATAGTGATCTTTATGTTCTTCCTCTGTTTGAGAAAAAATAAGTATATCGTCTATGTAAGCGATGACATAAGGTAAATGTCCAAAAATAGAATTAATCAATTTTTGAAATATTTGAGGTGCATTTTTTAATCCAAATGGCATGACTAGCCATTTAAAATGCCCTTGTGGATAGCTAAAAGCTGTTAATTCTGTTGATGTTTGGTTTGCAAGTTTGATTTGCCAAAATCCTTATTTAGCATCAAATTTGTTATAGTATTTAGCACCTTGGATTTGTTTGATTAGGTGCTCGGTAGTTGGTATAAAATAACCATCAAATTTTGTGCAATAGCTTAACTTGCGATAATTGATAACCATTCGGGCCTTACCATGTTTTATTTCTATGTGATTTCGTACTATAAGTGCTGGAGAAGAATGTGAGCCATAGCTCTTTTGTATTAATTTTAAATTTAACAGTTCTTGTATTTGACTATTAAATTCTTGTTTATCTATTGGAGATATCATTATACAATTCACTCGTATATTGGAATTTTGGTATTGTTCTAAGAGTTCTACTGAACAATAACGAGGAGATTTTTCAAACCATTTTAGAGAGTCACAAGAATATAGAGTTCTAAGAGTTTGTGAACGGTTTCATCAGAAGGGGTTGCATTTGGAAGGTTATATGTATAAATTGGATGAATATAGGTATTAGTATCAATGAAGGTATTACTATTGATGAGAGTGGTTTTGGGTTGGGTTTTCCACCACGCTGGGCTGTGGAAAAGTAAGGGGCAATGAGGGCAAGAAGATGGATACGAGGAATAACGTGTCCATCAAAATCAAAGAAATGGGTATTAAATGGAGTAAAATGGCGAAGATTGTCAAGCACAAGCAAAAATTAAAAATTAAAGTCTAATAGTAATAATGCAAAGTTAAATGTTTAAGTATGAGGGTTGTTGTAAATATCAGGTATAGAGATTTTGAGATTTGCTACTTTATGAGTATTAGGGACTTATTTGCCCATAAAATCAGTTAGTATTGTTTTGGTTTCTAAAGGAAGCCAAAATTGTTTAGGAATGAAGATTTGCTAAAGTAAACTAGCTTCTGCACCAGTGTCGACTAATGCATGAAGTGTTACATCTTCATGATTAGGAAGGTGTATAGTAATAGGAAGATATATATGTAATTGAGCTTTCTTGTTTAAGTCCATTTAGGGAGGAGTGATAGATTTTTTATTTTCAAGAAGTTGCAAGGTACGACCTTTGACTGGATCTTGTACAGGGGAAATTGTATTGCCAGATACAATAAAATATTCTACTGGTAGGTTTGAAGGTTTTTACAAAAAGTTGAATATCATTATCGAGCTTAAGATGTAGTATGTCCACGACTTTTGGTTGGATTGTTTTTCCAATCCCAACATTGAATAATTTTACGAAATTATTAGGGGTGATGGATCTAAATGTGGTAGTATCATTTAGAGCCATGCAGTGTTCCCATTGTATACCTAGAATTTTTGATCCAGGTAATAATTGTATTCCTTTAAGGCTTATTGATAATGTACAAATCTTATCAACATTTTGGTCATCTAGACTTATACAAAAATCACGATGAATGTTTATTCCAAATAGTCTATTAGTAAGATTGGGTTTGGCTCCTCCAATTATGCTATTAAGTGGCTTGTTAATGATTCATTCATCCATACAAATGATCATTATTGATGTATCTATTCCATTACGGAATAGAGCAGTTATTTTTAATTAGATCATACCTATGTGTAGGTATTTCATTTTTGGGTATTTACTTTTTAATTTTTTTATTTTATTTTTGTTAAGAGGACTAATACATGTTAAATCATCATCTCCTTTTAATTCTATATTTCCTTGCGTACGCTTGAAAATATAAGTGTGTTTATTGGAAAAGCGATATTTAAAAGAAGGGGCTTTATAAATCTCATTTTTTTCTCCATGAGGTATTGCCTCTTTTAGTTTTTCTAAGTCTTCATCTAAGATTTCAAATTGTTCTCCTACACTATCATGTAGTTCTATTACATTTACTTCTTCAGAAGTAAGTCTATTCATATTGATTAGTAATTCTTAATATTTTTCGAAATTCTCTGAATCATCTATAGCTATTTCAGAGTTATGATGGGAAAAGTCTCATATTATGAATAACAAGTGTTCCAATAGCATCATTTGGTCTAATTAAATAATCCCAATCTTCTAGACTAGTATTTTTAATCAAGACTGTTAGTGCTTGATATGTTGTGGGTTCTATTATCCTATAAGTAATGAAGATATTTTCTTTGGCATGATATGAGATATTATGTATTATCCCATAGTATCTAAATGGTATTAAAATGATTAGATCTAACGTTACCTCTGTAGTTCAATAACACTTAAGTCTAAGTATTTTTCTCATGTAGATTGTATATCTTGGTGAGGATATTCTTTTCTTTTTGGGAAGTTTTAGCGATGGTGATAAAGGAATAACCTTTATTTGTGTCAATGTTTTGTTTATTGTAATCATATTAATTTTAAATTTGACAAAATCTTTTAATTGTTTATCTGAAGATTGTTCATATTCAAACCCAATGGAGTCCGATTCAGACTCTATGGAGTTATAATAAGATGTAATTTCATAGATAGAATTATTATCATCAGAAATTTCATCAATTGTTCTATTGTTGATGGAATATTCCTCTATATTAGGAATAATAACTCTTTTGATGTTAACTAGGCATTCATTTCGATAATGTCCTTCTTTGTTACAAAAACATCTACAATATTTTTTACCTTTCTTTTTATTATATTTTTTGATAAACTTCTTTTTCGGAAATCTTTGTTCATTTTTAAATTCGGCTTTCTATTTTCTTTTAGAAATTTTATATCTTGGATTTCTTTTGTTTTTAGCATAATAAGGTTTAGAAGCATATGTCCTCCTGTCATAATCAAGTGGACAACCATAAATATAATTTTAATCTTTTAAGAATTTTGAGCAACAGTTGTAGCCCATTCTAGAAGATTTTAAGTTTCTACTCATTTCTTTTTGAGCAGAAGTATTTTCGCAGATCTTTTCCATAGATTCTATGCATGCTCTCCTAAATATTCCTGTATTATGTTTTCTAAGAGCTCCTCTAGATGTAAGTAACTCTTGGTATTTTGTAGATATTATAATTTTCCAAGAGAACAATATTTTAGAAAAAAACTCTTGTATCCAAAACTCTTGTTGATGAGTTTTATTTAGATGATAAATATATCCTATGTATGTAGAAACAAATTCATCTAACTTATATATGTCATATAATTTTATTTTATGAAGTTTTTCTTCATAGTTTAAGTTTTCACTCCATTCTGATCCAGTAAAATCATCAACTAGTAGTGAAACCACTATTTTAATAGTAGTTTGTTTATCCACTATTACAAACAAATCTTTTGATAAGAAAACATAAACATCTACTCAAAATGAAAAACATACTGATTCCCGATGACACTTATTAGTATCAGATTTCTAAAAACATCCAGGATTATGAACATATAATCCACATACCTACCACAGTAGGAAATGACCCTATCATAGTAGGAATATTGAATTTCATCATTGATCTATTAAAAGAGATCAAAAATAAAATTAAGAATCTAGAATAAAAAAATAGTAATACATAAAAGTTCTATTATGTTGGAACAAAACTAACCAAACAATAATGGTTAAATTAAAATCTTCAAACTTTATTATGGATTTATAAAAATTAGATAGATCCTTTTACTTGGAGTTCCTAAAACTTCAACAAAAAGAACTCACTAGAGAAATTACTAGTGAAAAAATTTATAACTTTTATGAACAAAATCATAAAGTTATAGATTTTTATAGAAACCAATTAGAAAATGATTATAACATTAGGATGGAAAGAGGAATAAGTAGTAGAAGTACTCTTTATCTCCCTTGTCCTCATCGTTATAGTCCACAAACACCTTCACCTGATGTTAACATGCAAGAATTTCAAGGAGATAATATGGAACAAGTTCATAATACTCCATATTCATCGATGTTAAATTATGGTAAAGGCTCAGAATGGCGTACAAACCATAAAAATAAAAATCGTCATTTAGAAGAAAAGAGAGACCCTCAACTTGGGGACTCACTTTAAACATAGATGCTATACCATATAAAAGAGCCAAAGACTATTGCATAGAATGCACTCAAAAAAAAGGAACTATATTTATGCTTCCTCTTACTATGAAGGTTTCAGAATACATATAATTCTCTACATCACACTGGGAAGGAATTGCACTATCTTGGCTGATAAATTTCGAAAGAAATAATAAAGATGAATGTCAAAAAATCCTATAACAAATAGAAGAAGAAGAAGAACAAGAACAAGAACAAGAAAAAGAAGAAGAAGAAAGAAGAAGAAGAAAAAGATTAAGAAGAAGAAAAAGAAGAAGAAAAAGAAGAAGACAAAAAAGAAGAAGAAGAAGAAGATGTTGATGAAGAAGAAGAGAAGGAGGAGGAGGAAGAAGAAGAAGAAGAAAAAGAAGCACAAAGAAGTAGAAGAAAAAGAAGAAGAAGAATAAAAGGAAGAAGGAGAAGAAGAAGATAAAGAAAAAGAAGATGAAGAACAAAGAAGAAGAAGAAGAAAAAGAAGGAAGAAAAAGAAGAAGAAGAAGAAGTAGAAGAACAAGAACAAGAACAAAAAGAAGAAGTAGATGAAGAAGAAAAAGTAGAAAAAGAAGAAGATGATGATGAAGAAGAAGAAAAATAAGTAGAACAACAACAACAACAATAACAACAACAACAAGAATAAGCAGAAGAAGAAGAAGAAGAAGAAGTAGAAGAAGAAGAATAAGGAGAAGGAGAAATTAAAAAAGAAGAAGAAGCAGAAGAAGAGAAAGAATAAGAAGAGGAAGAAGAAGAAGAAGAAGAAGAAGCAAAAGAAGAAAAAGAAAAAGAAGAAGAAGAACACAGAAGAAGAAGAATAAAAAGAAGGGGAAGAAGAAGAACAACATGAAGAAGATGAGGAGGAAGAAGAAAGAAAAAGATGAGAAGAAGAAGGCAATGAAGAAGAAGAAGAAGAACAAGAACAAGAACAAGTACAAGAACATGGAGGAGAAAAAAAAGAGGAAAAATAAGAAGAAGAAGAAGAAGAACTAAAACAAGATGATAATGATGATTGTGAAGAAAAAGAAGAAGAAGAAGAAGAAGAGCAAGAAAAAGATGATGAAGAAGAACAAGCAGAAGAAGAAGAAGAAGAAGAAGAAGAAGAAGAAGAAGAGGAGGATGAAGTAGAAGAAGAAGAAGAAGAAGAAGGAGAAGTAGTAGCAGCATTAGAAGTAAAAGAAGAAGAAGAAGAAGAAGAAGGGGAAGACGAGAAGAAGTGATAGTAATACTAGAAGAAGAAGAGGAAGAAGAAGAAGAAGAGGAAGAAGTAGAAGAGGAAGAAGAAGAAGAAGAAAAAGCACAGAAGAAGAAGAAAAGAAGAAGAAGAGGAATAAGAAGAAGAAGAAGAAGAAGAAGAAAAAGAAGAAGTTTAAGAAGAAGAAGAAGACGAAGAAGGAGAAGAAGAAGAAGAAGAAGAAGAAGAAGAAGAAGAAGAAGAAGAAGAAAAAGATGAAGAAGAAGCAAAAGAAGAAGAAGATGAAGTAAAAGAAGAAGAAGAAGAAGAAGATGTTGATAAAGAAGAGTAGGAGGAAGAAGAAAGAAGAAGAAGAAGAAGAAGAAGAAGAAGAAGATGTTGATAAAGAAGAGTAGGAGGAATAAGAAAGAAGAAGAAGAAGAAGAAGAAGAAGAAAGAAGAAGAAGAAGTTAAAGAAGAAGAAGTAAAAGATGAAGAAGATGACGAAGAAGTAGAAAAAGTAGAAGATGTCGAATTAGAAGAAGAAGAAGATGAAGAAGAAGAAGAAGAAGAAGATAAAGAAGAAGAAAAAGAAGAGGAAGAAGAAGAGGTAAAGGAAGAAGAAGATGAAGAAGAAGAAGAAGAAGAAGAAGAAGAAGGAGAAGAGGAAGAAGGAGTAGAAGAAGAAGAAGAAGAAGAAGGTGAAGAAGGAGAAGAAGAAGAAGAAGAAGAAGGAGAAGAAGAAGAAGAAGAAGAAGAAGAGGAAGAAGAAGAAGAAGAAGAAGAACTAGAAGAAGGAGAAAAAGGAGAAGAAGAAGCAGAAGAAGAAGTAAGAGAAGAAGAAGAAGGAGAAGAAGAAGGAGAAGAAGAAGAAGAAGAAGAAGAAGAAGAAGAAGAAGAAGGAGAAGAAGAAGAAGAGGAAGAAGAAGAAGAAGAAGAAGAAGAAGAAGAAGAAGATGAAGAAGAAGAAGAAGAAAAAGAAGTAGAAGAAGAAGTAGAAGAAGAAGAAGAAGCGAAAGAGGAAGAAGAGGAGGAAGAAGAAGAAGAAGAAGATGAAGAAGATGAAGAAGAAGAAGAAGAAGAAGAAGAAAAATAAGAAGAAGAAGAAGAAGAAAAATAAGAAGAAGAAGAAGAAGAAGAAGGGGAAGAAGGAGAACAAGAAAAACAAGAATAAGAAGAAGAAGAAGAAGAATAAGAAGAAGGAAAAGTTGAAGAAGAAGAAGAACAACAACAAGACGAAGAGGAAGAAGAAGAAGAAGAAAAAGTAGTAGTTGTAGAAGAAGAATAAGAAGAAGAAGAAGTAAAAGAAGAAGAAGAAGAAGAAGAAGAAGAAGAAGAAGAAGAAAAAGAAGAAGAAGAAGAAGAAGAAGAAGAAGAGGAAGAAGGAGAAGAGGAAGAAGAAGACGAAGAAGAAGAAGAAGAAGAAAAAGAAGATTAAGAAGAAGAAGATGAAGTAGAAGAAGACAAAAGAAAAAGATGATGAAGAAGGTGAAGGTGAAGAAGATGAAGAAAGAGAAAAACAGAAGTAGTAGTAGAAGAAGAAGAAGAAGGAGAGGAAGGTGAAGAAGAAGAAAAAAAGATAGAAGAAGAAGAAGAAGAAGACGAGGAAGTCGAAGAATAAGAAAGAAGAAGAAGAAGAAGAAGAAGAAGATTAAAAAGAAGAAGAAGAAGTTGAAAGAAGAAGAAAAATTAGACATAGTAAAAGAAGAAAGAAGAAGTAGAAGCTGTAAAAGTAGTAGAAGAAGAAGAAGAAAAGTAGAAATAAAAGAAGAAGAAGAAGAAGAAGAAAAAGAAGTAATAGAAGAAGTAGAAGAAGATGTAAAAGAAGAAAAAGAAGAAGAAGAAGAGGAGGAGGAGGAAGAAGAAGAAGAAGAAGAAGAAGACGAAGAAGAAGAAGAAGAAAAAGAAGAAGAGGATTAAGAAGAGGAAGAAGAAGAGGAAAAAGAAGAAGAAGAAGAACAAGAAAAAGAAGTAGAAGTAGAAGGAGAAGAGGAAGAGGAAGAAGAAGAGGTAGAAGAAGAGGAAGAAGAAGAAGTTGATGAAGATGAAGAAGACAAAGAAGTAGAAGCAGGGAAGATGTTGATGATGAAGAAGAAGAAGAAAAAGAAGATAAAGAAGAAGAACAATTACAAGAAGATGATGAAGAAGAAGATGAAGAAGAAGTTGTTGTGGTAGTAGTAGTTGTTGTAGTTGTCGTAGTAGTAGTAGTAGTAGTAGAAAAAGAAGAAGAAGATGAAAAAGAAGGAGAATAAGACGTAAAAGAAGAAGGAGAAGATAAAGAAAATAGAAGAAGAAGAAGAAAAAGAAGAAGTGGAAGAAGAAGTGAAAGAAAAAAAGAAGTAAAAAAGGAAGAAGTAGAAGAAGTTGAAGAAGGAGAAGAAGAAGAAGAAAAAGTAGAAGTGGCAGAAGTAGAAGACGAAGAAAAAGAAAAAGAAGAAGAAGACGAAAAAAGATATAGAAGTAGAAGAAGAAGAAGAAAAAAAGAAGAAGAGGATGAAAAAGAAGAAGAAGAAGAAAAGAAGTAAAAGAAGAAGAAGAAGAAGGAGTTGAAGAAGAACAAGAAGCAGAAGATTAAGAAGAGGAAAAAGAAGAAGTTTAAAAAGAAGAAGAAGAAGAAGGAAAAGCAAAAGTTGAAGTAGAAAAAGATAAAGAAAAAGAAGAAGAACAATAGGAAAAAGAAGAAGAATAATTAGTAGATGAAGAAGAAGAAGTGGAGTAAGAAGAAGAAGAAGAAGAAGAAGAAGAGGAAGAAGAAGAAGAAGAAGAAGAAAATGAAGAAGAAGAAGGAGGAGAAGAAGATGGAGGAGAAGAAGGAGAAGCAGAAGAAGAAGTAGATGCAGAAGAACAAGAAGTAGAAAAAGAAGAAGAAGAAGAAGAAGGAGAAGAAGAAGAAGAAGAAAAAGAAGAAGAATAAAAAGAAGGAGAAGAAGAAGAAGGAGAAGAAGAAAAGATGAAGAAGCAAAAGAAGAAGAAGAAGAAGAAGAAGAAGAAGAAGAAGGAGGTGGAGGAGGAGAAGAAGAAGAAGAAGAAGAAGAAGAAGAAAGCAAAGAAGAAGAAGAAGAAGGAGAAAAGAAGAAGAAGAAGAAGAAGAAGAAGAAGAAGAACGACAAGACGGAGAAGAAGAAGAAGAAGAAGGAGAAGAAGGGGAAGGAGAAGAAGAACAAGAAGAAGAAGAAGAAGGAGAAGAAGAGAAGGTGAAGAAGAAGAAGGAGAAGAAGAAGGAGAAGAAGAAGAAGAAGAAGAAGAAGAAGGAGAAGAAGAAGAAGAAGAAGAAAAAGAAGAAAAAGAAGGAGAAGAAGAAGAAGAAGAAGAAGATGAAGAAGAAGAAGAAGAAGTAGAAGAAGAAGATGAAGAAGAAGTAGTAGAAGAAGAAGAAAATAAAGAAGAACAAGAAGATGAAGAAGGAGAGGAAGAAGAAGAAGAAGAGCAACCAAAAGAAGAAATAGAAGAAGTAAAATTACAAGAAGGAGAAGATGAAGAACAAGATAAAGAAAAAGTGGAAAAAGATGAGGAAGAAGAAGAAGAAGAAAGACGAAGAAGAAGAAGGAAAAGAAGAAAAAGAAGGTGAAGAACTAAAAAAAGAAGAAGAAGAAGAAGAAGAAGAAGAAAAATAAAATGTTGTTGAAGAAGTAGAAGAATAAAAATGAGGAAGAAGAAGAAGAAGAAGAAGAAGAAGATGCTGAGGAGGAAGAAGAAGAAGCAGAACAAGAAGAAGACGAACAAGATGAAGAGGAAGTAAGAGTAGACAAAGAAGAAGAAGAAGAAGAAGAAGAAGAAGAGGAAGAAGTAGAGGAAGAAGAAGAAGTAGAAGAAAGTGTAAAAGATGAAGAAGAAGTGGAAGAAGAATTGGAAGAACAAGGAAAAGAAGAAGAAGAAGAAGAAGAAGAAGAAGAAGAAGAAGAAGATAAAGAAGGATAAGAAGTAGAAGAAGAAGAGGAAGAAGAGGAAGAACAAGAAGAAGAAGAAGAAGAAGTAGAGCAAGAATTAGAAGGAGAAGGAGAAGAAGAAGAAGAAGAAGAAGGAGAAGAAGAAGAAGGCATAGTAATAGTAGTAGAAGAAGAAGAAGAAAAGGAAGAAGAAAAAGAATAGGAGGAGAAGAAGAAGAAGATGAAGAAAAAAAATTAATAAAAAGAAGAAGAACAAGAGGAAGAAAAAGAAGAAGAAGAAGAAGAACAAGAAGACAAGAAAGAAGAAGAAGAAGAAGAAGATGATGAAGAAGGAGAAGAAGAAGATGAAAAAGAAAAAGAAATAGTTGTTGTAGAAGTAGAAGAAAACGTAGAAGAAGAAGTAGAAGAAGAAGAAGTAGAAGAAGAAGATGTAGAAGAAGATGTAGAAGAAAAAGAAGAAGAAGAAGATAAAGAAGAAGTAGAGATAGAAGAAGTAAAAGAAGAAGTAGAAGGAGAAGAAGAAGGAGAAGAAGAAGAAGAAGAAGAAAAGAAGAAGAAGAAGAAGAAGAAGAAGAAGAAGAAGAAGAAGAACAAGAAGAAGAAGTAATAAGAAGAAGAACCTGAAGAAGAATAAAAATAAGAAGAAATTGAAGAAGAAGAAGTAGAAGAAGAAGAAGAAGTAGAAGAAGAAGAAGAAGAAGACGAAGAAGAATAAGAAGAATAAGAAGGGGAAAGATGAAGAAGAAGAAGTTGAAGAAGAAGAGAAAGAAGAAGAAGAAGTTGATGAAGAAGAAGAAAAGTTGGAAGAAGAAGAAGAAGAAGAATAAGGAAAAGCAAGATGAAGAAGAAGATGAAGGAAGAAGAAGAAAGAAGGAAGAAGAAGAAGTAGAAGAAGAATAGTAAGAAGGGGAAAAAGTAGAAGAAAAACAAGAAGAAAAAGAACAAACAGAAGAAGAAGAAGAATAAGAAGTAGAAGTAAAAGAAGAAGAAGAACAAGAACAAGAAGAAGCCGAAAAAAAGAGCAGTAGTAGATTGAAAAGAAGAAGAAGAAGAGGAAGATGAAGAAGAAAAAGAAGAGGAAGATGAAGAAGAAGATGAAGAAGAACAAGAGAATTGGAAAGAAGTGAAAGATGAAAAAGAAGAAGAAAAAGAAGAGGAGAAGCAGAAGAGAAAAAGAAGAATTAAAAGAACATGAAGAAGAAGGAAAAGAGTAGTAGTTGAAGTAAAAGAAGAAGAAGAGGAGGCAAAAGAAGAAGAACATGAAGAAGAAGAAGAAGAAGATGTAGAAGAAAAAGAGAACAGGAAAATAGAAGAACAATGATGAAGAAGAAGAAAAAGAAGAAGAAAAAGAAGTAGTAGAAGAAGAAGAAGAAGAAGAATAAGAAGAAGAAGAAAAGAAGAAGAAGAAGAAGAAGAAGAAGAAGAAGAAAAAGAAGAAGAAGAAGAAGAAGTAGAAAAAGAAGGAGAAGAAGAATATGAAGAAGAAGAAGTAGTAGAAGAAGAAGAGCTAGAAGAAGGAGAAAAAGAACAAGAAGATAGAAGAAGAAGAAGAAGAAGAAGAAGAAGAAGAAAAAGAACAAAGAAGAAGAAGATGAAGAAGATTAAGAAGAGGATGAAGAGGAAGAAAAAAAAGAAAAGGAGGAGGAGGTCGAAGAAGAAGAAGAAGAAGTAGAAGTAGAAGAAGAACAAGAAGAAGAAGAAGAAGAAGAGGAAAAAGGAGAAGTAGAAGAAGAGGAAGAAGAAGAAGATGAAGATGTAATAGAAGAAGTAGAAGAAGAAGAAGATGATGAAGAAGAAGAAAAAGAATTAGAAGAAGAAGAAGAAGAAGAGGAAGAGAAGAAGAAGATGAAGAAATAGTTGTAGAAGAAGTAGAAGAAGAAGAAGAAGACTAAGAAGAAGAAGAAGAAGAGGTTGAAGAAGAAGAAGAAGAAGAAAAAGAAGAAAAAGAAGAAGAATAGAAAGAATAAGGAGAAGAAGAAAAAGAAAAAGAAGTTGAAAAAAAAGAAGAAAAGAAAGAAGAAGAAGAAGAAGAAGAAACAAAAGAAGAAGAAGAAGATGAAGAAGAAAAAGAAAAGGAGCAGGAGGAGAAGGAGGAAGAAGAAGAAGAAGAAAAAGAAGAAGAAGAAGAAGAAGAAGAAGAAGAAGAAGAAGAAGAAAAAAAAGAAGAACAAGAAGATGAAGAAGAAGGAGAGGAAGAAGAAGAAGAAGAAGAACCAAAAGATGAAAAAGAAGAAGAAGAAGAAGAAGAAGAAGAAGAAGAAGAAGAAGAAGTAAAAGTACAAGAAGAAGAAGAAGAAGAACAGGAAGAAGAAAAAATAGAAAAAGATGAGGAGGAAGAAGAAGAAGAAGAAGAAAGAAGAAGAAGAAGAAGAAGGAAAAGAAGAAGGAAAAGAAGAAAAAGAAGACGAAGAAATAGAAAAAGAAGAAAAAGAAGAAGAAGAAGAAGACAAATAAGATGTTGATGAAGAAGTAGAAGAATAAAAAGGAGGAAGAAGAAGAAGAAGAAGAGGAGAAGAAGAAGAAGAAGAAGAAGAAGAAGAAGAACCAGAATAGGAAGAAGAAGAACAAGATGAAGCAGAAGTAAGAGAAGTAGAAGAAGAAGAAGACAAAGAAGAAGAAGAAGAAATGGAAGAAGAAGAAGAGGAAGAAGAAGAGGTAGAAGAAAAGAAGTAGAAGAAATTGTAAAAGGAGAAGAAGAAGCAGAAGAAGAATTAGAAGAAGAAGAAGAAGAAGAAGAACAAGAATTGGGAGGAGGAGCAGGAGGAGAAGAA
>JAIUJO010003445.1:2500-10000 GCA_023846275.1 Vanilla planifolia | reverse complement strand
TGAAGAAGAAAAAGAAGAAGAAGTAGAAGTAGAAGAAGAAGAAGAAGAATAAGAATAAGAAGAAGAAGAAAAGAAGAAGAAGAAGAAGAAGAAGAATAAGATGATGATGAAGAAGAAGAAGTAGAAGAAGAAGAACTAGAAGAAGGAGAAGAAGAACAAGAAGATAGAAGAAGAACAAGAACAAGAATAAGAAGAAAAACATAGAAGAAAAAGATGAAGAAGATGAAGAGGAAGAAGAAGAGGAAGAGTAGGAGGTGGAAGAAGAAGAAGAAGATGAAGAAGAAGAAGTAGAAGATGAAGAAGTAGGAGAAGAAGAAGAAGAGAAAAAAGAAGAAGAAGAAGAAGTAGAAGATGAGGAAGAAGAAAATACGAAGAAGTAGAAGTAGAAGAAGAAGAAGATGAAGAAGAAGAAGAAAAAGTACTAGAAGAAGAACAAGAAGAAGAAGGAGAAGAAGAAGAAGAAGAAGAAGAAGAAGACAAAGAAGAAGAAGAAGAAGAAGAAGATTGTAGTAGAAGAAGAAGAAGAAGAAGAAGAAAAGAAAAGAAGAAGAGAAAGAATATAGAGAAGAAGAAAAAGAAAAAGAAGAAGAAGAAAAAGAAGAAGTAGTAGTAGTAGTAGAAGAAGAAGAAAAAGAAGAGGAGGAGGAGGAGGAGGAAGAAGAAGAAGCAGAAGAGGACGAAGAAGAAGAAGAAGAAGAAGAAGAAGAAGATGGTGATGATGATGATGATGATGATGATGGCAAAAAAGAAAATAAAGAAGAAAAAAGTGAAGAAGGAGAAGAAGAAGTTGAAGAAGATGAAAAAGAAGTAGTAATAGAAGAAGTAGAAAAGAAAGAGAAGAAGAACGAGTTGAAGAAGAAGACGAAGAAGAAGAAAAAAAGGAAGAAGAAAAACTAGGAGAAGAAGAAGAAGAAGAAGAAGGAAAAGAAGAAGAAGGAGAAGAAGAAGAAGTAGTAAAAGAAGAAGAAGAAGAAGACAAAGAAGTAGAAGAAAAAGAACAATCATAACAGGAATAAGATGAAGAAGAAGAAGAAGAAAGAAGAAGTAGAATGAGAAGAAGAAGAAGAAGAAGAAGAGGGAGAAGAAGAAGAAGACTAAGAAGAGGATTAAGAAGAAGAAGAATGAAGAAAAATAAGAAGATGGCAAAGATTAAGAAGAAGAAGAAGAAAAAGAAGTCGGAGAAAAAGATGAAGTAGAAGAAGAATAAGAAGAAGAAGAATAAGAAGAAGAAGGAGAAGAAAAAGAAAAAGAAGTAAGAAGAAGAAAAATAAGAAGAAGAAAAATAAGAAGAAATTAAAGAACAAGAAGAGGAAGATGAAGAACAAGAAGAAGAATAAGAAGAAGAAGAAGAAAGAAGAAGAAGAAGAAGAAGAAGAAGAAGAAGAATAAAGAAGAAGAAAAAGGAGATGTAGATGAAGAAGAAGACGAGGAAGAAGAACAAGAATAAGAAAGAAGAAGAAAAAGGACAAGAAGAAGAAGAAGAAGTAGGAAGAACAAGAAGAAGTATGAAGAAGAAGAAGTAGAAGAGGAAGAAGAAGATGATGATGATGATGATGAAGAAGAAGGAGAAGAAGAAGAAGAATAAGAAGAAGAAGAAGAAGAAGATGAAAAACAAGATGAAGAACAAGAAAGAGATGAAGAAAAATATTAACAAGAAAAGGAAGAAGAACAAGAAGAAAGATAAATAAGAAGAAGAAAGAAGAAGATGAAGAAGAAGAAGAACTAGAAGAAGAAGATGAAGAAGAAGAAGACGAAGACGAAGAAGATGTAGAAGAGGAAGAAGAATAATAAAAAGAAGCCAAAAGTACATGAGGAAGAAGAAGAAGAAGAAGAAGAAGAAGAACAAGAAGAAGAGGAAGGAAGAAAGAAGAAGAAGAAGAAAGAAGAAGAAGAAGAAGAAGAGGAAGAAGAAGAAGAAGAAGAAGAAGATGAAGAAGAAGAAGGAGAAGAAGAAGAAGAAGAAGGAGGAGAAGAAGAAGAAGAAGAAGTAGAATAAGAAGAAAAACAAGAAGAAAAAGAACAAGATGAAGAAAAAGATGAACCAGAAAAAGAAGAACAAGAACAAGAAGAAGAAAGATGAAAATTAAAAAGAAAGAAGAAGAAGAAGAAGAAGAAGACGAAGAAGAAGCAAGAAGAAGGTGACGGAAAAGGAAGAAAGAGAAGAAGAAGAAGAAAGAAGAGAGAAGAAGAAGATATAAAAGAGGAAGCAAAGAAGAAGAAAGAAGAAGATGAAGAAGATGGCAAAGAAGAAGAAGAAGAAGAAGACGAAGATGAAGAAGAAGAAGAAGAAGAAGAAGAAGAAGATGAAGTTAGACAAAAAAGAATAAGAAGAAGAAAAATAAGAAGAAATAGAAGAAGAAGAAGAAGAAGAAGAAGAAGATTAAGAAGAAGAAGAATAATAATAATGAAGAAGAAGAAGAAGAAGATGTAGATGTAGAAGTAGAGGAGGAAGAAGACGAAGGAAGAAGAAAAAAGAAGAATAGAAAGAATAAAGAAGAAGAAGATGAAGAATGAGCAGGAAGAAGAAGAAGAAGAAGAAGAAACAGAAGAAGAAGAAGAAGAAGATGGTGAAGAAGAAGAAGGATAAGAAGACGAAGAAGATGAAGAAGATGAAGAAGGAGAAGTAGAAGAAGAAGAAGGAAAACAAAAAGAATAACAAGAGAAGGATGTAGAAAAAGATGAACAAGAAAAAGAAGAAGAAGAAAGATTAATAAGAAGAAGAAAGAAGAAGAAGAAGAAGAAGAAGAAGACGAAGAAGAAGAAGAAAAAGAATAAGAAGAAGAGATGCAAGAAGTAGAGGAGGAAGATGGATGAAGAAGAAGAAGATGAAGAAGTGGAAGAAGAAGAAGTAAAAGATGAAGAAGAAGAAGGAGAAGAAGTAGAAGAGGGAAAAGAAGAAGAAGAAGTAGAAAAATAAGAAGAAGAGAAGAAAAAGGTGAAGAAAAAGATGAATAAGAAAAACAAAAAGAAGAAGAAGAAAAAGAAAGATGAATAAGAAGAAGAAAGAAGAAGAAGAAGAAGAAGAAGAAGAAGAAGATGAACAAGAAGGAAGGAGAAGAAGCAGAAGGAAGAAGAAGAAGAAAGAAGAACAAGAAAAAGATGAAGAACAAGCAGGAAAAAGAAGGAGAAGAAAGAAAAGAAGCAAAAGAGGAAGATGGAGAAGAAGAAGAAGAAGAAAGAAGAAAAAGGAGTAGAAGAGGAAGAAGAAAAAGGAGTAGAAGAGGAAGAAGAAGATGATGATGATGAGAAGAAGGAGAAGAAGAAGAAGAAAAAGGAGGAGAAGAAGAAGAAGGAGAATTAAAACAAGAAGAAGAACAAGGACAAGACGAAGAAAGAGATGAACAAGAAAACGAAGTAGAAGAACAAGAAGAAGAAAGAAAAAGAAAGATGAATAAGAAGAAAAAAGAAGAAGAAGGAGAGGAATATGAAGAAGAAGATGAAGAAGAAGTCAGAGAAGAAGAAGAAGAAGCAAGAAGTAGATGAGGAGGTACAAAGAAGAAGAAGAAGAGTAGGATGAAGAAAGAAGAAGAAAAAGAAAGTAGAAAAAGAAGAAGAAGAAGAGGAAGAAGAAGAAGAAGAAGAAGAAGATGATGATGATGAAGAAGGAGAAGAAGAAGAAGAAGAAGAAGGAGAAGAAGAAGAAGAAGAAAAAAAAAACAAGAAGAAGAGAAAGAACAAGATGAAGAAAAAGATTAACAAAAAAAGAAGAAGAAGAACAAGAAGAAGAAAGAAGAAAGAAAGAAGAAGAATGATGAATAAGAAGAAGAAAGAAGAAGAAGAATAAGAAGAAGGAGAAAAAGAAGAAAAAGAAGAAGAAGAAGAAGAAGAAGATAATGATGAAGAAGAAGAAGAAGAAGAAAGAAGCAAGAAGAAGATGAGGAAGAAGGAAGAAGAAGGAGAAGAAGAAAGAAGAAAGAAAAAGAACAAAGAAGAAGAAGAAGAAAAAAATGGCAAAGAAGAAGAAGAAGAAGAAGGCAAAGAAGAAGAAGAAGAGAAGAAGAACAAAGAGAAGTAAGAAGAAGAAGAAGAAGAAGAAGAAGAAAAATAAAATGTTGAAGAAGAAGAAGAAGAAGAAGAAAGAAGAAGAAGAAGAAGAAAGAAGAAGAAGAAGAAGTTGAAGAAGAAGAAGAAGAAGAAAAAGAAAGAATAAGAATAAGAAGAAGAAGAAGAAGATGTTAATAAAGAAGAATAGGAGGAGGAAGAAGAAGAAGAAGAAGAAGAAGAAGAAGAGAAAGAAGAAGAAAAAGTACGAAGAAGAAGAAGAAGAAGGAAGAAGAAGAAGAAGAAAAGGAAGAAGTAGAAGAAGAAGAAGGAGAAGAAGAAGAAGATGTTAATAAAGAAGAATAGGAGGAGGAAGAAGAAGGAAGAAGAAGAAGAAGAGAAAGAAGAAGAAAAAGTACGAAGAAGAAGAAGAAGAAGAAGAAGAAGAAGAAAAGGAAGAAGTAGAAGAAGAAGACGAAGAAAAAGAAAATGAAGAAGGAAAAAGAAGAAGAAGAAAAAGAAGAAGGAGAAGAAGAAGAAGAAAAAGAAGAAGTAGAAGAAGAAGAAGAATGATAAGAAGAAGAAGAAGATGAAGAAGAAGAAGAAGAAGAAGAAGAAGAAGGTGATGAAGAAGAAGAAGAAGAAGAAGTAGAAGAAGAAGAACAACAAGAAGAAGAGCAACAAGCAGAAGAAGAAGAAGAAGAAGTAGAAGAAGAAAAAGAATAAGAACAAGAAGATGAAGAGGAAAAAAAGTAGTAGTAGAAGCAATAGTAGAAGAAGAAGAAGATGATGATGATGATGAAGAAGATCAAGAGAAAGGGAAACAAGAAGATCAAGATGAAGAAGAAGAAGAAGTAGTAGAAGAAGAAGAACAACAAGAATAAGAATAAGAAGAACAAGAAGAAGTAGAAGAAGAAGAAGAAGAAGAAAAAGAAGAAGAAGAAGCAAAAGAAGAAGTAAAAGAAGAAGAAGAAGAAGTTGAAGAATAACAAGAAGAAGAAGATGTTGATAAAGAAGAGGAGGAAGAAGAAAGAAGAAGAAGAAGAAGAAGAAGGAAGAAGAAGAAGAAGCAAAGGAAGAAGAAGAAGAAGAAGGAGAAGAAAAAGATGAAGAAAAAGAAGATGAAGAAGGAAGAAGGAAGAGGAAGAAGAAGAAGAAGAAGTAGTAGTAGAAGAAGAAGAACGATAAGAAGAAGAAGAAGAAGATGAAGAAGAAGAGGAAGAAGAAGAAGAAGGTGATGAAGAAGAAGAGTTGATGATGAAGAAGAAGGAGAAGAAAAAGAGCAACAATAAGAAGAAGAGGAACAAGTAGAAGAAGAAGAAGAAGAAGAGAAGAAGAAGAAGAAGAAGAAGTAGAAGAAGAATAAGAATAAGAACAAGAGATGAAAAAGAAAAAAAGTATTAGTAGAAGTAAAAGAAGAAGAAGAGATGATGAAGAAGGAGAAGAAGAAGAAGAAGATGAAGTAGAAGAGGAAGAAAAAGAATATGACGACCAAAAAGTAGAAAAAGAATAAGAAGAAGTTAATAAGAATAAGAATTAGAAGAAAAAGAAGAAGAAGAAGATGAAAAAGAAGATGAAGAAAAAGTAGTAGTAGTAGAAGAAGAAGAAGAAGAAAAAGAAGAAAAAGATGAAGAAAATTAAGAAGAATAAGAAGATGAAGAAGAAAGAGAGAAAGAAGAAGAAGAAGAAGAAGAAGAAGAAGAAGAAGAAGAAAGTAGAAGAAGATGAAGAACAAGAAGAAGGAGAAAAAGTGGAAGAAGAAGAAGAAGAAGATGATGAAGAAAAAGAAGAAAAAGAAGACGAAGAAGTTGTAAAAGAAGAAGAAGAAGCACAAGAAGAAGAACAGAAGAAAAAGAAGATGAAGAAGAAGCAGAAGAAGAAGAAGAAGAAGAAGAAGAAGAAAAAGAAGGTGTTGATGAAGAAGTTGAAGAATAAAAAAGAGGAAGATGATGAAGTCGAAGAAGATGAGGAAGAAGGAGTAGAAGCAGAACAAGAAGAAGAACAAGAAGACAAAGAAGAAGAAGAAGAAGAAGAGGAAGAAGAAGAAGAAGAAGAACAGGAAGAAGAAGAGGAAGATGAAGAAGAACTAGAAGAACAAGTAAAAGATGAAGTGGAAGAAGAAGAAGAAAAGATGAAGAAGAAGATGAAATAGAAGAAAAGGAAGAAGAAGAAGAAGAAGAAGAAGAAGAAGAAGAAACAAGAAAGAAAAAGAGGAAAGAAGTAGAAGAAGAAGAAGAAAGAATAAGAAGAAAAAGTAGTTGAAGGAGAAGAAGAAGGGGAAAGAAGAAGTAGAGGAAGAAGTAGTAGAAGAAGAAGAAGAGAAAGAAGAAGAGAAGAAAAAGAAGAAGAACAAGAATTAGGAGGAGGAGAAGAAGAGGAAGAAGAAGAAAAGGAAGAAGAAAAAGGATAAGAGGAGGAGGAAGAGGAAGAAAAAGGAGAAGAAAAAGGAGAAGAAGAAGTAGAAGAAGAAGAAGAAGAAGAAGAACAAGAATTAGGAGGAAGAGGAGAAGAAGAGGAAGAAGAAGAAAAGGAAGAAGAAAAAGGATAAGAGGAGAAGAGGAGAAGTAGATATTATAATTTTCCAAGAGAACAATATTTTAGAAAAAAACCCTTGTATCCAAAACTCTTGTTGATGAGTTTTATTTAGATGATAAATATATCCTATGTATGTAGAAACAAATTCATCTAACTTATATATGTCATATAATTTTATTTTATGAAGTTTTTCTTCATAGTTTAAGTTTTCACTCTATTTTGATCCAGTAAAAGCATCAACTAGTAGTGAAACCACTATTTCAATAGTAGTTTGTTTATCCACTACTACAAAACAAATCTTTTGATAAGAAAAACATAAACATCTACTCAAAATGAAAAACATACTGATTCCCGATGACACTTTATTAGTATCAGATTTCTAAAACATCCAAGATTATGAACATATAATCCACATACCTACCACAGTAGGAAATGACCCTATCATAGTAGGAATATTAAATTTCATCATTGATCTATTAAAAGAGATCAAAAATAAAATTCAGAATCTAGAATAAAAAAATAGTAATACATAAAAGTTCTATTATGTTGGAACAAAACTAACCAAACAATAATTGTTAAATTAAAATCTTCAAACTTTATTATGGATTTATAAAAATTACATAGATCCTTTTACTTGGAGTTCCTAGAACTTCAACAAAAAGAACTCACTAGAGAAATTACTAGTGAAAAAATTTATAACTTTTATGAACAAAATCATAAAGTTATAGATTTTTATAGAAACCAATTAGAAAATGATTATAACATTAGGATGGAAAGAGGAATAAGTAGTAGAAGTACTCTTTATCTCCCTTGTCCTCATCGTTATAGTCCACAAACACCTTCACCTGATGTTAACATGCAAGAATTTCAAGGAGATAATATGGAACAAGTTCATAATACTCCATATTCATCGATGTTAAATTATGGTAAAGGCTCAGAATGGCATACAAACCATAAAAATAAAAATCATCATTTAGAAGAAAA